>VYZS01104087.1:7547-35755 GCA_013400695.1 Neodrepanis coruscans
CCCCCCCCCAAAAAAAATGACAGAGGTAGATTAATATGAGGTAGATTAATATTAAAGGTATTTAAATACTGGCAAGTGTCTGTGAGTGGGAAATCCCTTGAATTGTGGGAAATCCCTTGAGTTGTAGGGAAGAGAAAGTGCTTTTCCCAAGGAGTGGGCGCAGTTCCCGGATGTGCTCAGCAGGGGGAGGCAGGGGCATGAATTTCTTCAGGAAACCCTAGGATTCTTCCAAGGGATACCTAGCTTATTTTGAGTTGTAGGTTTGGTCTCGTGTTCCTCCTTTCTGGAGGAGAAGAAGGCTTAGGAGGGTTCTTGTCTCTACTTTTTTTCTTTTCAAGAAATTCTACTGTTACATCGCAGATACACACACACCCCCACACACTCCCTATTTCTGTATCTGTTTTTCTGTGTGTTTTTTACCCCCAAACTCTTTGCTGACTCTTCATTTAAAAACTGCTGAAAGACAGCCATTTTAATATTGGAATAATGATAATAATAATACATCATTATAATTAATATTTTTTAAAATAAAAACCTGGCAGAGAAAGTAAGGCAGAGTTTCCTTTTTTAGCAGAAAATGGGTTGTTAATGAGTCTGCTTTGAGCTTTAAACATTGCTTTATACTAGTTTCTGGAAAAGTGTTTGCTTAAGAGGATTGTTGTGGATTGTTGTGAGGGTATCTCGGATTCAGCTGTATTTTAAGCTCTGCAAAGGGAGATGTGGTTCCATCATGAGGATACCTGTACCTTGAAGAGCTGATTTACAGGGTACCTGGGGTGCCTTATCGGCAACTGTAGCGTGCCATGATCACCCGAGTTTTATTACAAAGTACTGTGCAGAGAAATGTGGCAATGCCCTGGCAGTATCATCTTTAAAATCTCTGCATGGCAGTGGTACTCTCCTTACAGTTTGTCAAAGGCTTGGCAGAGCACCCAAGTGCTGGATTAGAGGTTGAGCTTGTGCTTAACCTCATTTCTATTCAGTGAGGTAAGCAGGTGCTTGTCTGTGCTGTGTTGGGAGCAAACAGAGGAGAGAACTTTGTGTGACTGCTGTTCAGTATTGATCTCTAGCTGGGATACCAAATTTCTACACACTACATGTGGGTGATCTTCATGGTTTGCATTTCATTTCTTTCATGCTGGTGTTTTAAGATGCAGTTTGAGCTTACACTGACACTATTTAGTTGGTAGAAATAATTTTCTGCCAAAATTGGTTTTATTTATCATTCAGCTAAATAACTGAACTGTTACTGGCATTGAAGCCTATTAATAAATCTAATTAGCACAATAAATTGTAAAGCTAATGATAATATTTTGAAGCCGAATTGCATACACTCTACCTAGAATTTGGTTTCTGGTATGCTGAATCAGAAAGCAATGAATCATTTTCAATCTGGCACTGTATTTAACCCCTCTGGGTATATGTTTTAATCATTAAAGAGGGAAGACATTGCAGTTACATTGCATATGTGGAATTTAATGACACAAAGGAGACTGCATGGACCACCTTGAGCAATTGTTTTTTCATCCACCTTTTCTTTAAAATAAGGTGTGAGTGCTTTTCCTTTTTGCAAGTAATATATCTAGATGCCTCATGGCATAAAGCTGGAGGCATTCTAGGGAAAAAGCCTAGAAAAGCTGGACATCGTATAGGCATCTCCTGCAGGGTAGTCATTGACCTGGAAAACCCCCAATGCTTATGGAGTATTCCTGGTGTCATATAGGCCAGTGAGGATCACCTGGGCTTTGCTGAGGCGTGGTCATTAGATACTCCCAAGTCCAGGCTGTTACGAGGCAACCTTTAACTTAAGGTAGCTGAAAAGGAAATGCTGTCCTTGCTGTGAAAGGTTGCCCTGGCTTTTGCATGGGTTTCCATCACTGAAGTTGTTCATATGTATGCCACAGATACACCAGCTTTTGTAGCCTTTATATCCTGTACCGTTATACCACATCAACCCACTCTGCTCTCCCTGATGGATACATACCCCAAACGTAAGCAGGGATCAGAATGAAGCCATACTCACCAGTGTGCCAGGCTGTGTTCCCACAGCTGGGAAATGGGGTGATAGCAGGGACTGTGCCTTCCACCTCCAAGAATCCAAACTGAGATGTCCAGATTTATTTACATGCCATCCTCTCATTGAGGAGACACTTGTGGAGCAAGTGTGAAAGGCCAGTGGCATGTTGTTTTCTGGGTGTTTTATTTTTCCCTCCCCAGCACACAATCTTTTCTCTGTGCATAGATTACAGCTATGGAATTTGTGCTTTCTAATGTATGCGTGTGCAGTAAATTAAATTCAAATTGAATGACCAATTTCCTCACCACCAAAGCTCCATTAATTACTATGTGTAAATCATATTATCTGATATTAGACTGTAATAGCTGTAAAATAGACAGTGTCTATGACAGGGTGGCAAGATTTGGAGGCCCAGGTGACAATCACCTTGGTCACTTGAAGTGAACAGATGAAATGAGATAGCCCTTGATTTATTTCACACCCAGCTGTTGATCCAACCATGCTGCCAACTGTGCAGGTCCCTCCAGGTTCATTCAGATCCAGGAGAGCCTGCTGCTCTCTTGGCTTCACATATAAGCATGGGTTTCAGCTTCCCATCATGGGGCAATTGGAGCAACCTCATTTACATCATTAGCGTCTTTTAAACATCATGAGGCAGAATGGACTGCTGCATACAGATACTTCTTCCTAAAGTTATGAAGATTTACTCTTTGCAGTTAACTTCCTCACATAAGGTTTTATCTTGGTTGTATCTTTTTATGGTCCTCTCCTGATGTAGTTTGTTAAGTGTATTCGATCTCTTTTTTTTTTTTAACCTCCTTCATTGCAATTGGGACTGAGAAGTTCATTCAGAAGATGAAAAGCTGCCCCATTACATTTTACATTCAAATTCATATTTAATCTATAGTATGTATGCTGAGTTACCAGTTATTTAAAATATAGAGACTCCTACACAAACTCATTATTCTTTTCTGGCCCACTTCTTGGAAAGCTTATAAGACTCAGAGGTGGTCAGGCAGGGCAGCTGGGACTGGACCTTGCAGTGGGGTGCAAGTGATCTGTGTCACCTGCTTGTCTCCCAGCCTGTCCCTCTCCCTAAGAACCAGCACCTCTCAGTCCAGCATGGGGTGGGGGGTGGTCAGGCTCTTTTGGATGAGTGAAGAGCCTTTTCTCTCCTTCGGTTGCTTTTACCAGGTAACCGTGGAAGTCAGGATGATGACCCCCTCTACCTGAAGGATTGTCTCTTGGAAAAAGGGTCTTGGTGGAGGATGGCTGGGTGTTGCTGCTCCTCACACGGTGACATTTTGCCCTTGTAGTGCCCCCAGAGCTGGCTCTGCCGGGCACACAGCAACAGACAGCACTATGGAAGCAATGAGACAAGCCAAGCATTAAAGGCAAGAGAAGGATGGGTTGTGAAGCCAGGGGAACCATCTTCATTGTGAGCTCAACAGAACCACAATGCTTAAAAAATAAATAATCAGGATGAAAGCAACTGAACTTGTCCAGTTTATTGCCTCCTTGCAACATCAATGCTGACATTATCCCTGTCTCATGTACCCCTAACCTCTTCTTCCAGATTTCAAATTTCATGCCTGTGAGATGTCACTAGGGCGTGAGTGGCAGGCAGCAGCCACAGGTCAGCTCTAGCTGCCAGTATGCTCCCGGACAGCCCTGCACAGAGCAGCATCTTCTGCTAACAGCCCATTAAAACAAAAAATAGAGCAATGTTGTTCAGATCCCAGTGTCTCGTAAAAGGCAAGCACAGACCTTTTGGTCAAATGTGAGCCTGGGAGACTTGGAGGAGTGACAGCAATTAATCACCACACTGCTTTGAATCTTTATGTAAGTGCTCAGTGTTAAACATTACAATGGCACCGATGTGGAGGTTGACACCAGCCTTTGTAAGCCAGGTCTCTGTAGATGCGAGGTTGCAGGCTAGGCAAGAATAAAATAGTTCAGCTCGTTAGACACAGACAAGGCCTTTTGGTATGCATAGCATGCCAGCCTCAAAAATGATGGTGTCAAAATAGCAATGGAGGGAAAATATAAGAGAAACTCTAAAATCAAGCCTTTTATTTAAAAGGTATCACTACTAAAATTAGATTAGTTTTATTATAACCACAGTATGATTTCTGAAGTTTAGCATGTGATCGATTAATCAACTAAATCAGATTGTGACTGGGAAGTATGCTTTGGTTCGGGGGGGAGGGGGGNTTTGAATCTTTATGTAAGTGCTCAGTGTTAAACATTACAATGGCACCGATGTGGAGGTTGACACCAGCCTTTGTAAGCCAGGTCTCTGTAGATGCGAGGTTGCAGGCTAGGCAAGAATAAAATAGTTCAGCTCGTTAGACACAGACAAGGCCTTTTGGTATGCATAGCATGCCAGCCTCAAAAATGATGGTGTCAAAATAGCAATGGAGGGAAAATATAAGAGAAACTCTAAAATCAAGCCTTTTATTTAAAAGGTATCACTACTAAAATTAGATTAGTTTTATTATAACCACAGTATGATTTCTGAAGTTTAGCATGTGATCGATTAATCAACTAAATCAGATTGTGACTGGGAAGTATGCTTTGGTTCGGTGGGGAGGGGGGGTGTCTCCCTTTCTTTTTTTTTCTGTTGGCGGCTATTCCACATCTGGAAAACAAGAATTGTCCCTTCTCTGGCATACAGCAGAGGCCACTTGCAAAGACTAAATCTCCTTTGCTAGTTTAGCTACTTGTTCTGCTGTGACAGCATTCAACAAGTCTCTGCAGAGCTACCTGCGGATGAAGAACAAGAGATCCTGTACTGGGATTCTGAATTTCACATGACTTTGGGGTGCTCTGGGGGTAAACTTTACTAAAACACTTCCCCCATTCCGTAGTATAATACAGTCCAGATACAAATAATCCTCCGAAGCTATACCTGAATGCTGAAATTTTGATGTATTTCTGATCTCTGCTAGTATTTTTGTTTGTTTGTTAAAGAAAAATACTGTATAGTTAAGAAATGTAACTGGTGTCTATTTTGCCAGTGAGAACTTGTGTGCAGGCACCACAGCTGCCTGCATGGCTGCACAGCTGCATTTCAGACATCCCTGCTCCCTGGCTCTATTCAGGAATATTGCACCCTTTGGCAGTGTGCTGGGGCACCCTGTGCCTCTCCCAACCATCACTGACGTCCGATGCGTTTAAGGAGAGAGGTCTCAGTATCTCCCCCAGCCTGGGGACATGCATGATGCACCCTGGGCAGGAAATGGCCTCTGTAATCAATATTAGAGGCGGTGCTTTGACATAATGACCAAGGAGAGATATCTGTCTCCTGTGCCCATCTGTCAGGTTTTTTGAGAAGTGGAGTGCTACATTTATGTTCCTAAATCCACACTCATGGCTGAAATACCCTCTTCCACCCAAGCCCACCTTCTCTCCTCCAAGTAAGAAGCAGTGACATTTGCCCCTTTGGTTCAAAAGGCTCTAAACAGTACCAGGGTTTGGCCCCTGGGGAGGGTCTGCTCCTTCACAGCTGTACAAGCAGATGCTGTGTAGGAAAGTTTCTTGACTGAGTTTGTATGCAAACAACATACAGCTCCTAACTGCTGATGGCTATCCAACTCTCTGGCTAATTAAAATCTATAAAATATGTTGGCATATGTAATTTTAAAAAATAGCTATGCTATAGTATGGCTATGCATGCATATTGACTAAAAATAGCACTTGCCAAGAGAAAAACAGAGATAATTACAGTGGATTTGGATAGCAACAGATTTTATTTTTTTATTGAATTAGAAAAAGAAGTATGCAAACATAGTTTATATAGAGACATATATCTTTACTGCTCTTTTTGCTATGGAGGAAAATAAAATCTACTGGACTTGTATATTTGATAGAATTTTATTATATGAAATTACTACTAATGGCTTTCTCTCTAATGAGTTTTTCTTGAAGGTGGTAGCTGAGCCTACCCGGCTTGTGAGGTGCAGTGCTCCTCTGGCATGAGTCAGGAGATGGCACCATCACACCTTGTCTTTCCTCTCATTGGTGTATGAGCAAGTGTTTAGTCTGGGGAAGAACGCCTTTCTCTGTGACATGGCCATGCGATGACTGTTGGAAAGGACCTGTGGCAGAAACATATCTTCCTCCTTGCAGAAGCCTTAATGACTACTCAATTATAAACTTTTGGGACTGAATCCCTGGCTGGGGATAAATTTCTTGGCCTTCATTCCCCTCAGGTGTGACATGCATTGGCTATTGTCATTACTCTGCCTAGCATCTTCAGCACTATTTCAGAATTTCTGTGCTAACTTTCTCTCAAAAGTGCCCTATATTTTTTGTGTGTGGAAATAACATCTGCTTTCCTAATGCCAGAGCAGGTTTCCAAGCCTAAAAAAAGGGAGGAAGCTCGAGAATTTGTGATACTGCCGTAGCCAGAGGAGGAAGAGCTCATACAAGGGCATGGCATGCACTGTGGCAGCTGCTGGGGAGCGAGAATAACCCCCTTTGCCGAACAACATCTTGCCATTGCTTATCTTCTAATCACATCCATCCCAGCACTTTAGGCTTGACATTTCTAAGGCAGGGCCAGGCACACACGAGAGCAGAGCACCGGCACCTGCTTCTGCTCCACTGCTGAATGGGGGCTGATCAATGAAATCCGGTGGTACCTCGAACAGAAATGGGGTTTGCTGGCTGTGGTTTCCTGCTGGAGAGCAGGGAGCTGCCGGCAGTTGCCATGATGTAGGTGTTTAATTGGTTAAGTGTCTGGGGAGGCTCTGGTATGGAAATGACTGTAGAAACAGCAGAGTAATCCAAGGAAGAAAAACCCTCACCTGCAGGATTTCTTTTTTAATTACAGCTCAGACTCAGTAATAATCTAGTGCAGAAAGTCAGGCTGTTTGAGACAAGTTATTTGAGAAAGAGGTTTAAAAGTATATCACTGTGGGGCCATCCCTCTGCCATTTCTCCCTCCCTGCAGGATGGTTTGCTGCGTTGCCAACAGCATGGGAAGCCTCCATCTGCACCCAGGTGCTGCACGGCGGGGCTGTGACCCCACAGGGTGACAGGCACGATGCTGGAAGTGGGGGCAGGGCTGGAGGGAAGAGCAAGGTTTCTAAACATTTGCAGATAAGCAAGTCAGTGTTTTACACTCAAGCCAGCATTGATGCAAGCTCCTTGCTCTGGACCTGGAGGCACATCACTGTTTTAGCATCACTGCTGACACTGACCAGACAAAGATCGTCCATGGCCAGTCTTCTCAGTCATATAAACAAACATATGACAAATGACCCTGTGTGTCAAACACCTTAACCTCAGGGAATGAATAAGGTTTCTTTTTTACCTAGCTGCATCAGGTTGCTTTGGAGCTCCTGAGTTTTGGCTACCAATTATTTCACTTTGTTCTATGTGCCCACTCTATGTGCATGCGATTTTGCCCGGGCACTTGGCCTTTTGGGTGCAGTTGCCCTTGTTTTTTTTTGCTTGAAAGAAGCTCAGAAGGGAAGAGAGAAGGCACGATTTCTGCAGCTCATGGGTTTATTTCTTTTATCATTAAGGATGCTGTGTGACTTTATTGCCTTTCCGAGCTCTTTAACACAGCAATAAACAAGCCGTTAAAATATTTTAAAATCAATAAATGTAATAAAGAACCAAGCAAATTACAAAGCCACTCTTGATGTTTAGTGATTTGGGAAATAATCACGTCCTCAAGCGAGCAGTGAATTGGGCTTGGGAGGTAGCTGAGTGACCTTGCAGGGGCTGCTGTGCCACGGATGGAGGCAGAGCAGGTCCAGAGCCTGTCCCAGGGGGAAAGGGGACCATGGGGTAGTTGGAGGTTGCAGGCTGGGCGGGGTGAGGGTTTGAGCGGGATGGGAATCCTGTTGTGCAAACTTTTGCTCATCCAGGCTTCTACCAGTCTTGTATTTGGGGTTTCTCTTTGCCTCGGGTATGTGCTTTATTTTCAGTTTACCCTCCAGAGCAGATTGCTGGAGCACATCTGTAAATCTCTGTGCTTTACTCCCACTTAGCTACATGCCCAAAACTAAAGGTGACCTCCAGGGCTGGGCTGGGCATAGGGTGACAGGCAGCCTGAGCATTTCTTGCTTGCCCAAGCACTGCCATCACACATCACCTCCTTTGCTGGGGTAGTTGGTAGGAGCCAGGATCTAAGCAGGGAGCAGTGGCAGCCAGGGCTGGAACTGCAGCTCCTCTCACCGCTGTTTTCAAAGGTTCACACATCTAAATGACTTCTCAGCAGCTGTCCTCCCTGGAGACCTGCTTTCTTGAAAGATGATACTGCGCTTGTAATTAAGGTAATTGTTTAAATTCACTCCCTTAAACCGAACCCCATCATAACTTAACCAACTGTATCTATGCAAGCACGGGGGGGTTGAAGAGGGTTGGGTGTCAAGAGATTGATTCATCATCCAGAAAGATTTATAGGTAAAATCTTGTTAAACTGAAATATCTAATAAAGATGCAGGGGAAAATCACACACAGGGCACAACCTGGACAGGCAGCTGCCCCAAAAGACTCACTGCTGCCATTTGTGCTGCAATGACTGACAGGGTAAATGCCACACCCGCAGTCAGGTTGACAGATGTACTCTAAGGCCCCCCTGCCCTGCTCATCTTCTGCCCAAATAGCAGGTAGGGCTGCACACACTTGGGCTGTTTTGGGATATTTAATTTCCTTTCTCACTTACCCTGAATGCTTTCTGATTTCATGCAAATCTGAAGGTAATTGAATGTAATTGTTTAAAGAATTAAATTATTTAAATTATAGGGTAATGCTTGAAATAATGTGACAATCTGTGGGAGTTTATTAATGTTGGTGGTGGATGAAGAGTGGCAGAGTGATGTGTGCCATCCCGCCCAGCACGGGGCTGCAGGGCTGTATGCACTAGGGAGCCCATGGCTGATGAAAAGCAACAGTGCAAGGTCAGTATCCAGCACGGTCCTCTGTGATACTTGGCAGAGCCCAGATCATGGCTGTGTTTGTCTTCCATCTGAAATGGCTTGTGCAATTCAGCAAGAGCTGGTGGCTCAGTCCCAATCTGAGGCCATTTCAGGGCATGTAGGGACTGACAGAGATTACCCTAGGGATAAGGGCTCTTTCCCTACCTCTTCCCCATTGCCACATGGACATCAGAGAGTCCAGCTAACATAACTAGTGAAAAAGGAGTCCACAGGAGAAAGCAGGGTAGGGCTTTTGTGTGGCTGCTGGTATTTCAGATGAGACGATAACATTTATATATGTGGCACAGGATACCCATCTAGACTGGAGGCAAGTAAGCAAGCAAAGCATTTGTGCCCAGGAGATCAGACAAGCTAGCGGCTGAACCAGCACTTGAAAGTCCATGTCCAAACCCTGAGTGTTGGGCTGCCTCTCTGCTGGTCATTAAAACCCTGGTCCTTCATCCCTCACCATGCTATTGCCTGCTCCAAAACTTCACTTCCACATAAGGGAGTGACTGTTCCTGTTCAGAGGAGACTGTGAGGACAGGGAAGGAAAGGGGTGAAAAATAATCAGTACAAAACAAATGAAACACAAATATTAGGATACTGATGAAAAGAGCATGGAAGTGGATGGAGGACAGAAGGAAGAAGATTTGTATTAAAAAAAAATAAATTTGGAGATTGGTGGTGGCTTGTGGCTCAAATAGTTGGGGAAGCAGCAACAGGAGCCAAGAGGCTTCAGTTGTGCTCCTTGCTCTGCTACTGCCTGCATCTCTGTGCAGAGATCCTTAATATTCTTTTACAGTGTCATATTAATTTGCAAACTTTATGCTTCCAGAGGAAAGTGTTTCAGTGTTTTTGAAGCTGGGTAACACTTAGTGTTTCACATAAACAATACCTTTTCTTTTTTTACCTCTTACTTTATCGTCTTTTTCACTGTTATATGGAAATGAAGCAAGTGATTACATTGCTCAACCATGTTTCTGGTGTTTGGTAGGCAGATTTATTTGGGCAGTGATTTAAAGCTCCCCTACCTCCTCCATCCATTCTTGTCCTCACTCCAAAGTTAAGCACATCTCTCTGCATATGTGAGGGTGATGTTAACTAGCCTTGGGTGGAAGGGGCAGCTTTGGGTTGAAGCCACCAGCAGGTGACTGTTTCTGCCCAGGTGGCCCCCAAGATTCACATAAGCATGCCACAAGCACACGGGCAGACTGCTCCACTGCGCCATCCTGGGCACAGCCTTCCCCTTGGCTCCACCTCTGACTCTTCTCCCTTTGCCTCTCGCCCCTCTTTTGTGGAGACTGAGATCTGGGAATGAGCCTTGCATTTGACTTCATAGCAGACATAAACACATTGAAGATTCCTCCAGTGCTAACTCACTTGCCCTTGCTTTCAGCTGTTTAGCTGCTCTCCAGTTCAACTGTAGGTTTTAAACCAAAATTCAAAATACTTTAATTTAAACTTTAAATTCAAGGCTGTCAATTGAGCCTCCAAAAATTCAAGGAATTCTGTAATCCTTCACTGAGCAAGACTTTTTCCCTAAACACTGGAGATTTGGCTGGTTTGAGACCCGCAAAATTACACATGGCATTAACAACAGCAGTGATGGGAAAGCAAAATTTCCACTTTGGTCTTGTGTTGCATTGTGTTAATATGCTATTTTTTGTGGAAGGCTACAGCTGAATTCTACATGCTGTGAGACTGTGCCAGCCTGCCCATGCTAGATGGCATTGGTAACATGGTGTGACACAAACAACATCACTGGGTGAGACAAGCCACAGCAGAAATGCATCTGTGGAGGCAGTGTGAAAATACAGGTATGGTTAACATGCACGCTGAAAATTTTAAATGGTTTACAAGAAAAGAGAAGCTTTTAATAAGATTCTGTCACAGATTTTTTTAGCCACTAATACTTTTCCCCATTTATCCTATTGTGAAACTTAAAACTGGAATTTGTTTTGAGCTCCAGTTACCTCCCTTTTACTCTGGTCTGGGAATCCATGAGTGCTGACCCACTGATCCTGATTTTGTTAAAAAAAAATATAAAAAAAATAAAAAAGGGATTACAGGTCCTCAACAAAATGAAGGCTGGGCTGAGGAGCCTTTGTGTACTTCCTTACCCAGCGTGTTTGTGAGCATGGGTTTCATACACCAGTAACAGAAGACAGAAAACACTTGTTCCAATTCTGTGCTGATAATATATTTTTCATACCTACAATGTCTGTCAAGTTCATAGCAATGCAAGCAAAAAAAAAAAAAAAAAAAAAAGCAACCTTGTTTCTCCAGGATTTACCAAGCCTCAGTTGTTTTTTTTTTTTTTTCTTTAAATATACAGAGTTTTTCTCTAGGCATGACTGTAAGAAACAAATAATACCCCTACTGTCCTCCTGAACTGGTGCTTGCAAGAGAGTGGTGGAATGAGCTTGAGCATCTCACCTTGTTCACAGTCACTGGTGAGCAGGTGCTCGCCTGCTGCCAAAAAAGGGCATCAGCAAAGCCCTGGCTCTTACTGGTATAAATGGTCCAGGATCTGTGGTTTCTTGCTTTTCCTCATCTTCCTCGGTAAATAAAATAGGCTTAAAGCTCACCTCATCCTCTGTGGTGGCAAGTCGAAAATAACTCCTCTAAAAGCCATGAAGCCTGACTAGTACAAAACCAGTGTGCAGGGACCATGAAACCAGGTCAACCAGCAGCCACGGCTGCAAGCCTATCTGATGAGGCACTCATGGGACTGGAAGGGAAGAGAGGTGAGGAACATGTTTGCCTTGCCATGAATACTGAGTAACAATATATGTGAGCATGTGAAGTAAGCAGCAGAGAGCTGTGCAACACTCACAAACAACTGTGACAAGCCCCTTTGCTGGGATAATTTGATCTAGCACAGTCAGTGGAGCATGGTAGGATTATTAGGATCATTATTTATCATATGTACTACAGATTTTTTTTTTTTTTTTGGTGGTAAAAGCCGCTAGTGCAGTGCTAAATAAGGGAAGACCTGGTGCCTTCTGTGATGAGTGACTGGATATTCAATTAAAAGCCACCCCCACATTCTGCCCAAATGCCATGGCATGGCTGTGATAACTGATATTTCTGTATATTATGACTATCACTGCCTGGCCATACCTGTAAGATTCTCTACACAGCCAACTCAGTATGCTTGTGTACAGGTGCATGTATGTGTGCGTGAGTAACACTGTACAGACATAATTAGTGCTTCCAGCAAAAAAGATCCCAAAGGCTATTCCCCCAATTTCCATGTAAATTATCCAAAACGAAGTGACTAGTCCTTCCCATTCGTGGCACATCATGTAAGCTCAGCATCGGGCCAGTCTGCTGCAGGAGTGGGACAAAGGGCTGATGCTACAGTCCGGTTTCCATGGCAACAGAGGAGGGGTAGTGAGACCAGAAATGTTGCAAACACCCCTTCTTCTCACCGCAGCCCAATGTACTNTTTTTAGGATTATTATTTTTCATATGTACTACAAATTTTTTTTTTTTTTTTTGGTGGTAAAAGCCGCTAGTGCAGTGCTAAATAAGGGAAGACCTGGTGCCTTCTGTGATGAGTGACTGGATATTCAATTAAAAGCCACCCCCACATTCTGCCCAAATGCCATGGCATGGCTGTGATAACTGATATTTCTGTATATTATGACTATCACTGCCTGGCCATACCTGTAAGATTCTCTACACAGCCAACTCAGTATGCTTGTGTACAGGTGCATGTATGTGTGCGTGAGTAACACTGTACAGACATAATTAGTGCTTCCAGCAAAAAAGATCCCAAAGGCTATTCCCCCAATTTCCATGTAAATTATCCAAAACGAAGTGACTAGTCCTTCCCATTCGTGGCACATCATGTAAGCTCAGCATCGGGCCAGTCTGCTGCAGGAGTGGGACAAAGGGCTGATGCTACAGTCCGGTTTCCATGGCAACAGAGGAGGGGTAGTGAGACCAGAAATGTTGCAAACACCCCTTCTTCTCACCGCAGCCCAATGTACTGTATTGCAAAAGATAGTGCTGTTTTGAGGGGGAGGGAGGGGAGCAGGAAGAGTCCAAACGCCTTTACTTTTCAGGTTGCAGAGTTCCTGAAATAAAAAGAAATGGCAAATTTTTTTCTCAATGTAGTTGCAAAGGGAAAGGAAACCCGCCACACAGGCCTCGTTTTCTGTGTGTAAAATGCGTGTGTTCTTTAAAAGGCAGTGGTTGGCTGCTTTTCCGGACATGATGTGGTTGAAGCTGTCATCGTAATGGAAATTCATTGCTGTAGCTATGGTAAATCGAGTTTTCTGCCTCTGCTGAATGCATTAGTCTAATGAGATGTTTGCAGCTGGAGAGCTGAGCTGCTGGAGACTTACACTGTGCTAAAAGACAGGGAGAAGATGGCTTTTACTGGGATCTCTGTGACTGTCTGGAAAGTCTTCTGCCCTTTGGGTCCCAGCGCTCGGGCTCTCTAAAGACTCTGCTCAGTGTTTTAGCCTAAGCAATAGGTAAGGGGAAAGCATGCTTCTTCTCCTTCTTCCTTTTCTTTTTCTTCATCATCATGTTCTTCTTCTTCTCTGCCTGCTGAGCGTTGTTGTTGGAGCAGTTCTTGTTCTGCCTTCCTGTATGTGGTAACTTTGCAGCTCCTCAGTTGGAGACTCACTTTGCCAAAGCACACCCTTACTGAGCCCTGAGAGCACTTCGTATGGGGAGAGGGGCAGCCGATAAGCCTGTGCTACTGGGTTGTGCCGCACAGCAGTGGGAGCATGTTTCTGGGTGTGGGTGTATGTGCACGAGTTGGTGAAGACTTCTAACTACAGAGCACTCTGCATGCAGTGTCGCTTCAGGCTTTTCCAAGCCCGAATCTAGGTGGGTGGGTTTTTTTTGCTGTCGAGTGAATGTCTCTTCCATTTTAAAAGCAACTTATATTGCAATATACGTAGCAGATAGTATTTATGTCACATGTTCTGGGGTTTAGTATAGTTCATAGAGCAATGAGCTTAATTATATTCTTCTCATATCTTCAAACCAGATGCTAAATTTAATTTTTATCCTTAACTGAAAACTGGAGGGAGTGTTACTGTTTTTGCTGGGTTTTTCCTTCAAGACTAACAGGCATGTATGTAGCTTATGAGAGACGTCAAGGAGCACTTTAGCAGAGTTGTTTATATTTGTTTTTCAGGTGTTTTAAAGCTAACTTTCAGAGAGGACAGCGCACAGGGATGCAATGTATGCAGGCACCTGGCTAGCCCTGATGGTCCCTCCTTAGCTCTCAAACCCCCGCTACTGCCCCAGCCCATTGCTCACTGACAGAGGGTGAAGCCCAGCGTGGTTCAGTGAGTATTCATGCCTTTGAGATCTGGGCACTGTTTCCCTTTCCATCGCTGGTGAATGGCTGTGAGGGCGGGTTTCTTTGCCTGGGGCTCATCTGATAGCAGCANTTGTTTTTCAGGTGTTTTAAAGCTAACTTTCAGAGAGGACAGCGCACAGGGATGCAATGTATGCAGGCACCTGGCTAGCCCTGATGGTCCCTCCTTAGCTCTCAAACCCCCGCTACTGCCCCAGCCCATTGCTCACTGACAGAGGGTGAAGCCCAGCGTGGTTCAGTGAGTATTCATGCCTTTGAGATCTGGGCACTGTTTCCCTTTCCATCGCTGGTGAATGGCTGTGAGGGCGGGTTTCTTTGCCTGGGGCTCATCTGATAGCAGCAGTCTGGTAAGAAAGAAGTTGCTTTTGGATTTGGCGCATGCGAGGCTTGTGGCAGGAATAAAGTTAACCTGCTGAGCTGCAGAAGGAAAGTTGCTTGAATTCTCTGCTTGAAGGGGGACTTCTCTTTAATTCTGGGTTTATTTCAAAGAGGCTAATGAAGACATTTTTCTCAAGGATAGACCAAGGGCTCTTCAATTTGAATTAAGGCACAATGGGAGAGGTAAAGCAAAGAAGGGGATGTTGTTTGTGGGAGTAGGGCTGGAGTCAAAAAAGTGTCTGTGCTACAAGAGTACTTGGAGCATCCTCCACCTCACTGTGCTGCCAAGTCCCTGGTGCAGCTAAGCACCAGGCAATCAGCTGCTGGTGTAAATCAGCATAACTTTCTTGGCTCCAGCCTCATCTGGCATTAGCTGAGGATATGGCTTGGAGATTTGCAAGTTCAGATTTTGTGATCTGATTTAGATGAGGTACCTCCCAGTCCTCTCCGGCTGCAGGTGACTTTGTGTTTTAATTCAGATGTCACACTGAATTTCCCAATCAGGCAGCGCGTCTCTGCCCCATCATAAAAGTTATTCAGCCAACACACGTTTTTCAGATTATAAAGGCTGCCAAGGGTATGAGTTTTTTAATGATGAAATGTGGAAGAGGGACTGGAAAACAAATCTGTCAACAGAAAAAGTACATGTGCTGAATCTGATCAGAAACTCTGCAGAAGGTATACCTAGAGAAATGCTTTGTTGGTGAGCACAGTAACTGATGTCTCTGTTATTTTGTTTATTGGAAATGGTTAAGTCAAGTACTTCCCTATGTTTTACAGAGAAGAGTGGTTAGAAAGAGGCAATTTTCTTTCTTGGGCAATCAGTGACTTGCCATAAGTTTTCTGGGACCTGCTGGGATCACGTCTGTACAACTGCTTGATGGTGGCTATGGGACCTAGAAAGAACAAATTGCAATAGGATGTTTTTCCCTCAGTTCCATGCTTTACACAAAAATTTGGGCTTTTGTTATATACAAGTGGAGGTAGACAGTTAAGCAAGGACCTCACTGCTGGGATGGGCTGCCCTCAGTGGGAATGCATCCATACTCATCATTCCTAGCCAGGCTGAGACCCCTTGGTATCCTTGCAAACTCCCACAGCACCCAGCTCTGGTGGGAGCCAACTCAAACCCAATAATAGAAAATGGGATGATTAAACCAGTTCATTAAATTGTTGAAGTTGACCTTCAATGATCCTTGTGGATCCCTTCCAGCTCAGGATATTCTATGATGCTAATTCCCAAGAACCACCACTTCTCAGTGGGCTCTGCCCACAGGTGCTCAGGCGTTCCTTTCCTGATGTGAACTGAACTCACATCCCTAAGGCTAGTCCATATTCCTGGCACTAATCTGGAAACATCTGGGGTACTTGAAATGGGATACTGAGGCATGATCTCCTTCAGCAAATGGTGGGAACCCACACATGCCTGGCAAGTAAATACAAGGCACAAAAGCAGAGTTCGAGTAAGGAAGACCTTATAGAAATAGTTTATGAGAGTAAGACAGCAATTATTTCTGCTAAAAATTGAATGAAGCAAAATGTTTATATTTGAGAACACTGAAGTCAGCAAAGCCCTGTTATCTTCAGGAGATTTTAGTTCACTTTCATAAAGTATACTCAATACCCACATGGTGTCTTTTTTTAAAAAAAAAAAAAAAAAGAAAGAGTCAGAAAAAATATTCCAATTCCCTAAAATGCTACCCTACAGAATTAGCTCTCAAGAGGTTTAAAATGGTGCAAAGGAGGAGTCAGCTTTTTTTACATAAAACACTCCCAGTTGAGTTCTCTAGCTGACCATTAAGGGCAGGTACAGTGTTTACTTGGTGAATCTCCCCAGATGGAGGGTAGACAAAAATCGGTTTACTTATTCAAAGAAACATATTCCAGGCTCACCTTGCAGGGAAAAATTAATTATACATATTAATTCTGTCGTAACAAATTTCTTCATGCAGAATTGTATTCCTGTACAAAGGAAGCAAAATTTTCTTTTTTTTTCCCTGTGTATTAAAAAAGAAACTTCATTCAAAATTGTGTGTCAGGAGATTGAACACTGCTCTGCCAAACAGAAACATGATATATGGGTGCACTAAAGGTACTGGCTAATTTGCTATTGACTAATAAAATTGAAAAATATTTATAATCTAAGCTAACATCTTTGCACCAAGTTTTTCTGTTGATGAGAATAAAGGAATTGACAAAAGAAGGCAATGTGCAGTGAAGGTGGAGTTATAATTTGCTAATTAAAGATTTCAACTTCTGATGTTCTTTTTTCTTTTTCTTTTTCTTTCTTTTTTTAATAAAACCTCATAAAGACTGACTGTTCCCTTTAGGAAGTAGTGTAAATTTGGCCCAAATAAAGAATTACTCAGACAGTCTGGATGTGTAATTATGTTCCACTGAAGGGTGAATAATTCCTCTTGAACTGAACAGTTTGCTGTTGCCCTGCAGTTTATATTGACCCCATTTTTAAGGTGATTCTCATCATACAGAAGAAATGGTGCTATAAATGCTGCCTAGCCTTTTTCTCTCTGCCAGTAAGAGTTTGTTGATCTGTTCACTTTATGTGTGGGATGCAAAGGATGGGGTTTCCTTTCCAACATCTGTTGGCAGTGTGGCCAGGAATATGCTTCTGGTTTTCTGCTTCTCTTACCTGGCACATGCACAGACACCAGCGTGCTTGGTATTTGAAATGTCAGACTGACAAAAGCTTTCGCAGAGGCCAGCTGTTGCTCTTGTTGTTGCTTCAAGTATTTGTATACATGGGGGTCCCAGAAATATTCCCTGGCATTTTCTTAATTCATGACATGTGTGACTGCAATTGAACTTTCAGAGCTGTGCCCTGAATTGCTCTGGTTGCTTTGGTTACCCTTCTTCTCATAGGGGATCCTTCTTCCCTCTACATCATGGCACATAGACCCTGGGTGCCCATGCAGCTCTGCTGCAAATGGGGGTAGGAGAGAAGGAGGCTGCAGTTGTTGCAGGGCAGAGGGAGGCCCAGGGTCTCACTCCTTTGTTAACCATGCCCTGGCAGGGCACTGCCTGCCTTCATGCCATCTGCAGCTCTACCCCAAATGCATGCTGGTAGAGATATACTTTTTTCTACATCTGGAACTGTTGCTGCACCCGAAGCAGAGACTGGCTCTTTATGTTGGCTCTGACCCCAGCAAGGTAGTAGCCAGGGAGTAGAAGCAGCTCAGCTGCTGGACTTCTGCTGGCACCTGTGAAAGCTTTGCTTTCCCAGGGAGAGCTAGAAAGGGTTAATCCCCCAGCATGTGAAGTGATAGGTGATTCCTTGTGACATCCTCCATTATTTCAAGTAATTTGTAAAAAATCAGCTGTGCTTCTGTATGACATCCTCCTTGGACATGAGCAGTCATTGTACATGTGCTTTTTGCTGAGAGACGGGTCTCCAAAATCTGCCCTACCTTTCTATTGGTACCTTTTTCTGATGTTTTGCTTGAAACATCTCTCCATGTTTCTGTTTCTGTGCCAATGGTGTGAAGGAGGTAAAGCAATACATCATATTTCAGTTGGTAGGAAGTGCAGGGAAGGAATGAAATACTCTCTTACTTCACCCCATCTTCCTGCAAGTGTCACACACCTGGGGCTTCAATAAAGAAAGGTAACTGTGAGTGCTTTTGCTTTGTAAAGTGCTCTGGATTTAATGGTGAGGACATATAGGACATTAATGGTGATGACAGACAGTCCCCTCATTGCAAGCCTTCTATGGCAGACTCCCAAGAGGCAGTTTCCCCACCGCTGACAGGGCTACCTGCAGGCTGCATTTCCCACAAGGAGAGACCTGAAAATAGCTCCCTGGAGGAAGATGCTGCCCTGAGATATCTCTTGAGCTGAGCAGACTGGTTTGCTGGCAGCTGTCTGTGAAAGGGCATCTTGGTGGCAGTGTGCATTAGTCTGTTTCTGCTAGCAGAAGGAAGCTGCCATGTCTTCAAAATGTAGGATAAGTCCTTGGTGATTTGAAAGCATCTAGGCAGCATTGGCCCCTAATGATTTCTCTCTGCCTGCCTGCCTGCCTGGCAGGGAGGATACCACATACAGGTTGGTTTTTAAACTGGACCTTGTCTTGTGACACAGGCAAATTTATTGATAATTATGATAGTTGTCATCCTGAGAGCCTCCAGTGAGTGTTTAGGCATCCTATAAACTCACAGTCAGACGGAATGTGTCACTTAAACACTCAGTCTATCAAGGCAAGAGAGAAGTGGGAATGGGTTCACCATTGGTCTTGGTTGCTGAGTTGCTACTTCCTTGACACAAAAGCAGTGTCTTGGCTACTTTCTGCTCCCTGAGTGTCTCCCACTGCTCTCTGGCCGCACAGTACAGCCTGAATTTGGGGCAGAGTGGGCAGACCTGACCTGAGCCATGAAGCCAGCACTGCACCCCACAAGAAGTGGTGGAGGCTTTCCTGGGGAGGCAGTAGTGGGGCACAGCAACGCCAGGAAGGGCACAAGGTGCTTTGGTTGGGAAGCGGGGCTCCATTTTATAGAGTCGCTGAGTAAAATGACCTGATTTCCAAAGTATATATCAGAGGTTTGCAGCCATCAGCACCTGCAGGCACTGTGTGGAGAGAAACATGACTGGAGTTTGAGAACAAAGATTTGGGAGAGGTCTTCAAAACTGGCCAGAGACAGTACTCGGACATAAGAAATTTTGACAGGAGAGGCAGGCACTGAATGTGGGAAAAGCGAGCTCTGGGGTCTTAGCTAAGGATAAGCCCAAAGGGCAACATTACAAGAGAAGATTCCATGTTAAACAACCCAAGATACTGCTTGGGAGTTTTTGCAGAGTTTTTTTGTCTCTGCTATCGTTTTTGTTTGAGGCTGAGCTGCCATTCTACCTCACCATCCTGTGCTGTCCTGCCAGGCAGCCAGGCAAGCATGATGGTGCTGCTAGCTTCTCTGTCTTGGCTGACACCTAAATCTGCAGGGAAGATACCTACATACCCTCAGTGATGTGATCTTGAACTTGAACACATACATCAGGCCAGAGCTGACATGAGCGTTCTAGAAATACCAGGCATTTGTTGGGGCTCCCATCAAAAGCCTCAGTAGATGCTGTGGAGTCTAGTGGTAGATAAAGCCTTGTAACATAATTATCTGCATATTTTCCTGAACATGTATGTGCATGGCAATTACCTGTGCAACAGAGATACAGAGTTTTACCTTGTTTTCCATCTGAAAGAACAAAGAAGTGAATCAGTTTTACTTTATTGACTTGTGGAGGACACATCCATTTGGCATGGCATCCTAAAAATCATACACAGGAGGAATTCAGTGATACACTATCTGATGCATTTTTAAGATCTGTTTTCCATAGAAGATGCCTGTTCTCTGCCTTAGAAAAGCAGAGACCTGGTGAAGAGACCTTGTTTTGCAAATGTCCAGTGCAGATTCTCAAGGGAGCATCTGTAAGAAGAAATAGCACAAAAGGTCTCCGTCTTTTTTCCTGTTCCAGTTGCCATTAAAGGAAAGGTGAGTATATTCTCTTCTTGCAGCTTGCGCAGCTGCCAAGGAGGGGAGAAGCAAGCAAGCAGGAATGTTGCATGGCCCTGCTCTGTCCCCAAGGGATGGAAGGGACTACACTGCCACTGGCCTGTAACAGCAATGCAAAAAATAGCACTTCAGTGCAGATGTGTAATAAAGACATGCACAGAGTAAAAACAAAGAGAAGAGAAATGTCTTCAAGAAACTGTTTATGATCATTATTTATATATATGTGGAGACTCAGTACCCTTTTCCCTGTTGCCTTAAAAAAATGCTCACAGCATTTATCTCCCAGTTTCATCTGGCAGCCTCCATCTATTTCCCTATAAATGGTGAATGAGATGTGCCTAGTAACTGTCTCTTATGGCTCAGTAAATACTTGAATTTATTTGCATATTAAATTGGCCATGTTTATATTGCACTCACTAAATGCAGCAACACGAACTACTACACAGAGGAGGCTCGTCGGCCATTAATGTGCTGAAGATTTATGTGAATGACTGCCTTTAACATTAATGGAAGTTATTTACACAAATCACCTTCCAATGGGGGAATAGACCATAATGTATGTAAACACATATTACTCACTGCTGTTTAGTTATTCAAGAGAATGCTTAGCAACCTAAAACACTGCTGTGGTGCTGATACTTGAGCAATTTTCCTTAAAATGCAGGAAGAGGGTGCTGCTTGTTTTGTAGGTTGCTGTGCCACATCTGAACTGGCACACACTCAGAGGTGGCTGCAGTCTCTCAGGCTTCAGTGGGACAGTTTTGTGGGGTTGAGTCCTTCCTGAACCGGTGTTCCTTGTAGGAGTGGAGACAGTCCTGCTGGATGGGATGCAAGAGCTGGGAGAAGAAGACAAGTTCCTCTGCCCCTCCTAAGCTCCTAATGTGGCTGGGTGAGGCATTTGCCGTTTCCCACCCAAAGGCCCAGCTGCATGCCCCAGTGCTGCTGCCTTTCAGGAGGGATTGCAGTGACCCTTCTGGTTTTGTCAGGCTTTTCTCTCCTGCCTTTTCTCTCTCACCTGGGAAGCTCCATTTGTGCAGGTCAGCAAGCAGCATGACTGGGCTCTACTCATGTGTGCAGTGTATGCCTTCCTTCCCCAAAAAAAAGGGATGTCCCCTTGCAACATTGGAAGATGTGCTGCCAGCTGCCCGGAGCCCTTGGGAGCTGCTGGACTGATCCAGCTTCACTGCAGAGGCTACAGACATGGACAAGGTGTGCTCCAGGAATAAAGTGGATTTTCTCCCCCTCTGCATGGCTATTTTCCACCCTTTCTGTCTGTGTGAATGGGAGCAGAAAGATACAAGTTCTGCTGTGCCCTCAGTTTGGTTCAAAATCCTTTGTGCAGTGAAGGCTGAAGCTGGGTGCCCTCAGCCTGCTTTGTGGTGAGCGCCTTTTAGTTCCAACCTGCTGTCCATCCCAGCCTGCTCCCTGGAGTAGCTGAGCTGAGTGGAGCAGAGCAGCTGTTTGCTTTTTCTATGCATCTGATTTCAGGTTGGGAACTGGGGCTTCTCTTGTCTTCCTGGAAACACCAAGGAGAAGCATGGTGGCTTTGACTGAGTTTCACAGGGCATGTCAGAAGGAGCCCATGGTGCTGAAACTGAAAATCTGCAAGACCTGGTTAAGTGGAGCTGTGCTATTTCTCAACCCAAACTTGTCCCTTCTACAGCTCCTGGTGCCCAGCTTCTCTCCTCTGGACCACTGCTCTGTTAGGATGGAGCATATATTGCCCCGAGGCCAGGATGGAAGCTCTGGTCTTGGCTTGCTGTAAAGAACTGGGACTGGGCAGCCAAATCTCAGCTGCAGTTGCTGTCCCCTCTGCTGTCTTGGATATGGGAGAGCAGTGACATGAAAAAGATGCTCCCAGCTTTCTGGATACACTGTCCTTCTTGCTGGACCTCCCTCATCAACACTCTGTGCAGAACTGATCATCTTTTTTTTCTTATCAGCCAGAGGAGACAGAAGCTTCACATGGGTATGCATGGCACTGCTACCCCACTACTCAAGAGGCACCTCACAGGTCTGATAGTCTAGGGATATTTATCACTTGTTGCCTTTTCCTTGGTTGTATTAATTGGGCACTCATTCATGTATTGTGTTTCTCGTGGGATTGTTATAGTTGTATTAGGCCACTGAAGGTAAACCTATGCAAATATCCTTCCCTCTCAGAACATGGGCTTTTTGGGCGATGCTAAAGGAAAACCAGAAAACATAGCACCTGTCTTCTTTACAGCTGACTAGATGAAGGTAAATTTGCTCTGAAACAAAAAAAGAAGTAATTGGGCTAATGGGACCAACCGCAATGTTGCCATTTCACCCTGCTTCCTGTGCAGACCCAGCTCTCTCTCCAAATCCCCATCTGATGCTGGAGATGGGCTCATTATCTGGCGTCACATTAGGTAGATCCCAGCACCCCTAACTTTGGACTCAGGGATGTGCAGCAAAACTGTCCCTCATTCTAGAGCCAGCTGGGAAAGCCTACACCAGCAAAAATGCAGTTTTGCTGCTGCAAGGTACTTAGGCACTGGGTATTTGCTCTGTGCAGCTCAGCTGGATAGGTAGTCGTGTCCTGCCCTGTTCCTGCCTGATGACAGATTTGTGTGTTTGCTACACCTGTGCTCAAGGAGATTGTGTGTGTGTCAGGGAAGCCTGCACCAGACCCAGTAAAGTGCTGGTGGCCTGTGCCAGTCCTCTGGGATGGCTGGCTTTGAGCTGTGTAGTAGTAGGAGGAACATTTGGGAGAAACCTTGAACTTCAGAGACATTTTTCATAACAAGAATATTAGAGATTGTAAAACACCTGTTATCTCGGGTGTTTCAGGATTTTTTATTAAATTTACCTGCCATGGCTGTTATCTATGATTTCTAATTAAATGAGATTATTAAACTGGGAGACAATACTGCAAAAATTATGATTGATATTTATCCTTAGCCATTATTTTTACACACTTAGAAGTGTCATCAGGGACCCACACTGAGGTGGCAAAGAAACTCAATTCCTTGTCTTTGTTAAAAAGAAAGATCTGCTCAGGTGAGCTACCATTAACTTCACGTCAGGGTTTTTATCTCTTGGACAGCTTAGATCACATGGAGCAAGAGAGTCTGTCCAGGCAAGAGATGATGTTTAGAGGTGGACTTTTCACAGCTGTTAACAGCTGGACTCGATAATTTTAGAGGTCTTTTCTGATGATTCTAAGTGATTCTATGATGCAGTCATTTATTTACCTATGTAGGCAGTAGGATACAATATGACAAAAAGAAAATGAAGGTTGGTCAGGGTATATCATCTGGAGGGAGGCACACAGGAAGAATCTCCACTGTGAAATGGGAAAAGCAGGACTGATTGAGACTTCTGGTGGGTGATCTACTCTAATGAGTAGATCTCTCTTTGGAGATCTACTCCAAATCTACTTTAATTTGGAAGCTGGGAGTTCTCTTGGACTCATTAATATGTAACTCTGCAAATACAGAGGTCTCATGCATAAGGACATATAGGAGGGATGATGAGCACAAACCAGCCCATGCTCCCGCCTTGGTGAAAGCTTCAGAGAAGGCAGGGAGCTGGGAGAAGAAAGATGTGATGCACCAGCCCCTCTCAAGTGCTTTGGGTGACTCAGAGCATGAGTTGGAGAGTGCAACTGACAGTGAATCCTGTGGGAGCTTGCACCAATGGAAATGGTACCTAAGACCATAGAGGGAGAGAGCTTGCCAGAGTAGACAAAAATTGCTGTGCATATCCATTTTTCTGCTTTAAAATATATGAGATTATAGAAGCACGTGATATATAAGTCCAATGGCAAATAGGGCCGTGCTTGCCTCTTGAGTTATTTCTGCCATCAGTGCCAGCACACAGGTACATGTGTAACAGTGGGGGCACTCGTGTCTGGCACTCTACCAGCTAAATGAAAATGCAGAGGAACTGAAACTGGAAATGGTGGTCTTGCTGTGTACTCAGCCTGTGTCCTAGGCTGCAACTGCAGTCTTAATTACTGTTCAATAAAGAAGTGTTGCTAGTCAGAAATATTTTAATTATGTATTGTTAGTAAGCCTAGGATACAGTGCACTACCTTTTTATGATTTTTTTTTCGACAGAGAAATAAATGGCAACAGAATAAATAAATAAAGTCAGCCTCTGAAAAGGTCACATTTGCCTACAGTCACAGTCTATATGCCAGTTTCTTATGCTAATTTTGGCACAGTGAAAAGCCTGACACTCTGGTCCTGCTGCCTGCTGATTGATAGAGAGGGCAGCTCAGGCTGGTCAACGTAGATGTTTTAAAGTATCAGAAGAGAAAAGATTCACTGGGAAGGCAAGGAGAGTGTGCTCCATATGGAAATGTAAAATTCAAGGAAAGCAAGAGGAAAATGAAATAAATAAAGTCTGAAATCCCTCAAGGTATTCAGGAGGCTTCAGTAATCATGTGCTCTGGATGGCACCGTGCCACAGCCCCTTGCAGTCTCCTTGCAAGTGTGGAAGATCTCTCTGAATGAAGTATGTTAAAATTATCTGTTCTTAGCGATGATAAAGGAGCAAAGAAAGCTTGCGGGGAAAATAAAATAAACTCAGAGAAAATGGCTTCAGACAAAGAATTTGGGGCATAATGATGACATTGATGGTGTTGGATCCTCTATGAATTACAATATAAGAATGTAAATCTGACTTTGGCCTTTAAGGTGCAAGGGGAGGAGTTTGCAGTGGGCCATTTTCCTGTTCTGCTGTGAGTATCAGAAACACTCCTGATCCACTTTCAATTAGAGATTGCCTTGGATTTTCAAGAGAGAGACAAAGAGCATTTCAATCTGCCTTTTTATTTCCTTTGCCATGTCACAGAGATTTCATAAAGAGATACATGCTAATTGTCTCAAACACTGTACTGCCCCAAAGAGTTTATAATCTGTCCATGAGTGATATGGTCATACACACAAACAATAAAACAAGATGACTTACCTCCATCCAACATTCCCATTGCCTACAGAGGGGCAGGCAGAGTGAATTGTGACCCACAGATGTCTCATAATTGCTTGTGCTTTCTCACTGGCTGAAGAAAGAGTTAAAAGATGAAATGTTTTATTGAACAATTTTGAAATTACTTTGCAGGGAATCGATGTCCCTGGGGCCTTGAGGTTCTTATGAGGGCTTCTGAATTAGGAACATTTGTAGGAAAGGGAGAGTAGAACAGTCCATCTTCCTGGCCTAGTCTTGGGCAGACACACTGAGCACTTCTTACCAAGCACTCACTTGCACTTGGTTAGAGGGAGGTCTCCCTTCCTGAGGGAAGGCAGGTGCCACTAGTCATGACTTTGTGTTTCTTCTATAGTGATTCATATACTGGAATAGTCCTCAGACACTGAGCAGCTCCCAGAGCCCCTGTTGCCACTCAGATGGAAACCTCTGTGGTACATTGGTATATGCTGCAGTTGGTGGCTGTAGTCAGTCTGAGGCTGCTGAGTCTGGAGGCACTTCATCCTTGGCAGCCCCAGAGCCAAACCATCTCTACAGAGCCGTGATGAGTCATCTTTGTTATCTGAATTGTTGTCCCAGTTTCTTAGAAGAAATGTAGCTGGGAACAGAGAACACTGCCATTCTACAAATCTCTTGCCAATTCTGTAATACAGACATAGAAAGCTGAAAATGATGACACCTTGAGAACCAATAAACAATTCAATGCATTGTGGGGAAAAAAATACCTGTGTCCAGAGGGTGAGCACACAATATGAGCCCTTCTCTGGTCCCACAGAGCTCTATTCCAGAGGCTCAAGCTGGTACTGCAAGAGCATATATGCCTTCTGCTAGTGCTCTGTGTTTGCTCTCACTAACCACTGCCAGAATTACACAGGCATCAAACTTTGTGATTAGTTTCCATAACATGCCTGAAAGCTTTCCATCAGTTGCCCTCAGATATGATTTGGAAGTGTGTCTTCTACTGACAGGCACTTGCACACACAAACCAATTGAAAATTCATTCAATGGGACCTTTCATCTGGGGTGTGTGTTTTTTTTTAAGAACAGCAAAAACAGACATTTAATCAGTACAATTTTGCAAAATCTATTGCCCAAGGTATGCAGACTCAGACACACAAGCCAGCTGGAGAGGTTTTGCTCTGACTATTGAGTTTCTAGGTGATGAAAACACAGTTGTTGCCAAACACAATGTAAAAATCACCTAGAAAACAAAAATGTTGGTTTTTTGGAAGGCAAAAATAGATCTGAAAAGTGAAGGTTATATATTTATCTAGAAAATGAATTACAGATATAGTCAAATGGGTAAACTTTGCTCTAGGGTGCTGTGTGCTTTAATAATCAGCCCCAGTTAGGAAACCATTGCTCCCCAGTCACAGTGAGCCACTTCTTGCTAACTTGCTGCATGACATTCCCATGACTCAGCTTTAAGTCTGGAATATTTTGCAGTTTCCCAGTGTGTTTTTGTCCCAAATGTGTCTGCTCTGAATTTTGAATGCCAGCTGCAGCATCCCCCGAAGACAAATTCAGTGTCCAGGCAGACAGCAAGCCTAAGAGCAGCCAGAGCTTGCCTTCCAAAAGAGGGGTTTGACAGGGCAAAATCATAGCTGATGGCCTGATACACCCCCACTATGCTCTGCCAGTCTGACTAGTAGTCACTTAGGCACCAGAGTGCCTCAGCTGGAGTGGGAAGCAGTGGGGTGACTGTCTAGTTCCCAAACAGTCCTGGGTAACACAGCAGGCCCTAGCAAGTGATACATATGCTTTTCTTGAACTTGATTATTAAATTAATTCCTTTTTATTTATGCTGTCCCATTACAATGTTAAAATGTGGTATCTTTCATGCGTGGAAGTGGAAGCTTTCAGCATCTTCAGAATCTGTGGTCCCCGAAATCTCTAAAGACAGGAACATAAGAGCTACTCCAGCTTATGCCAGAAAAAGGATTATTCTTCTATAAGTATTATTTCTCAAAATGTAATATAAAAATACATCAGATCCCTAAGGAATAAAGTTAACTTTATGTGAGAAATGTGTAAAATTCCTGCCCTCTGTCCAAGAAAAGAATATTTCCCTATTGACTGCTGTAATATCCATTCTTCAGATTTAGGGCTTTAATTTATTTCTTGGGACAGATATCTATGATAGGCACATCAGCTGATATGCACGAACCAGTCAAGTGTGATGGTGTTAGGGAGAAATCATCACAGAGTCAGTGGCTGTCTATTACTGTTGCAGAATGGGAGGCAGAACATGGGATGGTGCAGGAGCAGGGGGACCAGACATGGCTGCTGAGCACTCCAGGGGTCTCTAACTGTGATGTTACTGTATACAACTGGAGAAGTAGTGGATTGCTTCTCTGGTGCTCAGATGGCCTAGAGAGCATATTTTAATGGGAAAGCGGGGAGTTCCACCTCTTTTTTTCCCCAAATAGGTACATCAGCCCTAGTGATTTCACGCAGTAGACATCATTTGACAAGGAAGGAAGAATGGAAGATTTATCTCATATTTTGGGCTCAAGGAAGTTGAAGAATGATGGCAATTGTAACCAGGACAGGCTGTCTCTGTGTTAAAAAGGTACTTACTTGGCAAAGTAATTGAAGATTGGTAGCATGTAAGCCATAATGAAACACCTAAAGTAGCATAGGAGGTGATAAATAACAGCATGAAACATCCAGACCACCTCAAGTTGTTCATCATGACAATTTTCTCCTTTCCAATATAAAGGTTGCCCATATATATTATTAAACTGAATCTGGGGAAGACAGGGATTTTTTTCAACTGGATTCCAGTTTCTGTGCTAATGATTCTTTCTGTTAATTCCAGATGATTTCAGGGGTCAGCACAGGTTGTCTCCCTGGAGCATTCTCTGCTCCAGGCTGAACTCTCTCAGCCAGTCTCCATAGGAAAGGTGGTCCTGTCCTCTAATCTTCGTGGCTCTCCTCTGGACTCTCTGCAACAGGTCCATGTCCTTATGTTGGGTGCCCCAGAGCTGGACACAGTATTGCAAGTGGGGTCACAGGAGCATGGAGTAGAGGGGCAGAATCGACTCCCTTGACCTGCT
>VYZS01104096.1:0-19487 GCA_013400695.1 Neodrepanis coruscans
ATGTGTAAAATATTTTCCAGTAGACCTGGATCTCATTTTAATACAAGAAAGTATGGTATTTAACCACTTGAATGCAAAGAGATTTCATTCCAAAATAACTACAGCTAATTAGATAATACACAATCATAAACAACAACTATAGAGATGAGCAGTACTCATTTAAATGAGACTGGCGCAATGGCAAGACAATCTATGGGCTTTTCAAAAAGATATTAGCAATATCTGGTCTTGCAAAAAGAGCAAGTGACAACAGAAACAAGTGACCTCTGTATCCTTAACCAGTATGAACAATATGTTGTTAGGACCCAAGTGGTCCTCAGTCATAAAACACTAGTGGAAAGATGGAACCTTGCAAATAAAGAAAAGCAACCACAGAAGAAGAATACAGGGGAATATAGGAACTGCACTCACCTATCTTTACCTAATACTACTCCACCTCCTTTTATAGTGAGATATGAAATTTTTGTTATTTTAACATAAAATATAAACCTGAACCCAGTTCAGCAACAAGATCAGTGTGCATCCACATGTATTTCACTGATCTGCCCCAGTGAAGACCATGTTGGTCCCTCTCACACCTCTTCGATGCAGGAGCAGACCCAGAGATTTCAGCCAAACTGCTTGGGATTTGCACACCTCAGCCTGGCAAGTGAAGCAGAGCAAACCCAAGCTACATAGGGCCCTCCAGCTGAAGAAGTTAATACTAAGGCAATAGGAGTGTAGCCATGCCTGGTCTCCTCCATGTTAAACAGGTCAAGTAAGTTCAAGCTGCTTCAGAGCAGCTGATCAAAGTCCTATTTCCAATATTTCATTAAACAATTAGTCAGTGCTTTTGCTGCTCTTCATTCTCTGGGAACTGCAAGCAGATTCTCCAGCTCTGTCCCAGCAGAGTACAATAGACTGTGGAGACAGACAGACTGAGTCTGCCTCCCTCTATTAGTAATTTTGTATGATACTACACTATCAGCCTTAAAAAAAATATAATAAATATTAAGAGAAAAGTAAAAAAATGCTACAAAACACCCAGACAAACAAAACAAAGAACTTCTGAGAAAAAATTAAATCCCTGATTTGTCTTATATGAGGCTGGAGGATAGTAAACCTTAAAAGAATTAGAAAGAAACACTACATTCGAGCACGAGCAGGAATACCTGTATTTTGATGCTACAAATGCTACTCTCCCCTGAGACATTGTTTATTATTTGTGAAACAGAACTACTAAAAGCAAAGAAATAAAATAAAAGCTTGCATCCACTGATATTCAAATAGTTCCAAATTTCATAATTTGTCTTCTTCAGAAAGAATTCTTGACCAAAACTATAATCAATGTTCATTAGAAGAGTAATGTTTCGTGATGCCTGTGAAGTTGAAAACTGAGTAAATACTAGTTGCAGAATAACTCTTTGGGAGGGTATTCTCTTGTTTCTCACAAATCGGTCTCAGAGTTGGACAAGGGAATTCAAGCAATACTATTTGCTTAGAAGTTAGGGAAAAAAGCACCATGACATGGCTGTCACCATGTCATCATTTACTGTCACCATGACATGGCTGAATCATCAACAGCCCAGTTCCAGGGCTGTGCTTAGGTAGTCTATTTCTAGATAGTTTTACAGAGTTGTTAAAATCTACAAGACTTGAGGTGAAGACTGAAAAACAGACAATCAAATTTATTACTTAAAACTGCATTATAAGTTTTTATTCTTCTTCCACATACACAGTAATTTGGAAAATTCACAAATCTCTAAATTTAAGATAAAATTCTGTTCCGGTAATTACTGATTTAAAAAGTGATTTTTTTCTATTTTAATTTAAAGTTTGATTCTGGACTCTATCCATCACACACAGATACATCTGTGTTTGTCTTACAATGGAAAAGCTAGGTTTAATAAGTAATTTGACATTAGCATATTATATTCAGGAATAACAGACTTGATTTGAAGATAGCAATCCCTGATTAGTAATATAAGCACAGGAGTAAAAATATCTTCTGGTTTACAAAAGACCTGATAGAGTTGAAGAATGATTTCCTGACACACTGGTTTCTCTCTATCATCCCTAGGTTGGCCTGGTCTCAGGCAAGTCTACTACGACGTATAGCCCAGTGCCAAAGAATCCACAGGTTCCCTGAGTAAATGAAAGAACTCACTGAAGGCAGAAAATGATCCCAGTTTGTCCCGCTCTGAACAAGTCCCTACCTAGGGAATGAAGCTACACAACATACATTAAGGAGCCATAAAACAAGACAGTAAAAAGACTCCAGGTCTCAAAAAGCACAAGTTTACATGTGCCTGATATCGTAACATTATTTTAGCAAACAATGCTCCTCTATGTTGCTGAGGTGACAAGTGACTCCAGTTTAGCACAGGCAAAGAAACACAGATAATTAAAAGCAACCAAAATAAATAACTGTTAATTACAACACTGGCAATTCAGCAACATGATCTCACCTATCTGTAGCTGTATTTAATGAATTGGTAGAGTCAGGAACACCTGAAGGTGTCACAGTACCAAGATTTTAATCAGGGCAGAAGCCAAAGGCTGGCCTCTTCCCCAAGAAGAAATCCCTGTCCTTCCTAGCAGGGAGCATTCGTCAGAGTGACCATGAGCAACACCATGAGCCCCATTAGAGTAGAGACAATGCTGACACTGAAACATGAGCCATATCCCCAGGGAACCCAGCAGTAATTTATTCAGTGTACATGAAAGTGTAGGCTTAGTACCGAAAGTACCATGAGAAGTTATTCAAAAGAAAACAGAGAAATAAAACCAAACTCAAAACCACAAAAAGAAACAGAAGGCATCTGGATTCGCACCAAGATATTCCTTCAACACCCTGAACTATTGTTGTGATGTTCAGAAATAAGGCACTGTCACAAGAGCAGAGATCGAAGACAAGCATAGAGAACATTTTTTTCTTCCAATTGTCTGAAACTGTTTATTGATTTTGGAGACTCCCCCTGTGGCAAATTCAGACAAAATGAAGGGGAAATACATGTCTTCTGCACAGTAAGATCAGACATGCCATGATTGATGTATTTATCTAGGTGGTATTTTTGCTGCATATGCAAGATACATGCAACCTCAAACATAAAAAGAAAAATGTCAGAAAGAAAAGCCATCTAAGTACAGAAGAAAAAAATAAAAAAGAAAAAATATGTTTTATTATAAAATAACTTGGATTTTTTATTTATCTTTTTGGAACCTATTAAAGCAGGGGAAAAGTATTTATTATGATGCCACAAAATAACACAACAAAAATAAAAGTTGAGTATTTTAAAGGGTCTTGAACAGAATTCACTAGTTTATTTTCTTTTACCTCAGAAACCTGCTGTCATAGTGCTCAACACACCTCCAGGTTGAGCACTGGAGAATGCCTACTGTGGGATGCGTGAGGCAGAAAGGAAGAGACCAATTTTTAAAACAAAAGTAATCTAGATAATATAAAACAGAGCTTTCCTCTCATATACATGGAGAAGTCAGCTTTGACTGAAATGATTCTGCAGCTAGTGGATCTTATGTACATTACAGCATGGGCACCTTCACACAGCCTCAGAGGACAAACTCCTGCTCAAGCCATCATCACCCTATCTCCTGACATCATGTAACACAAATATCAAGAAGAAACATCTTCCCCCCACCCCCCCCTCCCTCAAAAAAACAAACTGCCTTTTCAGAGAAAAGATGGACTGGCAGACTAAGAAGAACGACCTGGGAGATGGTGACAGCTGACCATCAATGGTGCCCTTGAAAATTCAGAAAGCATCTTATCAAACATTAATAATAACCATTAATGTTCCCTGTTTTAAATCTCTATGTATTTGTATGGTCTTCTAAAACAAACAAACCCCAAACAACCAACCAAAAAAACCCATTAACCCTTGAAAACAACAGTTCTACCCTTTTGGCTCAACTCCAAAATAAAACCTCAGTAACAGTAAAACCTCAGTAACAGTTGTTCAGATAAGAATGCATTTACAGAAATAAAACCCAAGATACAGGAAAGGAAAGCAAGCATGGCAAACAGAGAATTGTACTTCTTGTTAGTCATACTTGGTAAAAACTTTAAGTAACACTTATCTGATTAAGTACTTCTGGATTGCTACTTGCTGTTGCTACGTTATGGGTATATTTAGCACATTGATAGTATAAAATGTAATTTTCTTGCTCGAGGTCCATGCTAGAGGGATGACTTTTCACCTTGTTTATTTTGTTGAGTAAAGTAAGTTTTCACTGGTAGCACCACAAAGCCGACACGGCTCAGAAAGACCGTATTTTCTCTAGCCTTTGAGTCACTAGTAAGAACTTGCTACAGAAACACCAACTCCAACACAACAGCTTCAGGAATACCGAGGCTTACATCTGTCTGGCTTCTTCCGTTAAGGAAAAAGGAGGACCCCAGGCTGTGGGGTGGTCCATGGTCCCGGCAATTTGGTGTAGTAAAAGCTACTGCAGTTTTAATCCTCAGCCCTTCCTGTGCCAAGAATGTCCTTGAATGTAGGTTTTCTGTAAGAGATCTCCGTAATTACCTGGCTCCTGATTACTCAGGTGAGGGACTCTCCATCACACCTTATTGAGTTGTTCCACTTTGCGTACAACACAGCAACATGGAGAGAGAGGCAGGACAACTCAAAGATCAGCCTTGAATACTTGTGCACAGGTCAACCACCTTTAATAAAACAAGACACTGGAGAGCAAAGAACCAAATCTGAAAATGCAGTCTGTCTACTGCAAATCTGCAAGTAGCTGAGGTCAGCCTACACCACTTCATTTCCACCTTTCCTGTGCGCTTTAATGATGTCAAAAAACCCAAACCAAACCAAAAAAAACAGTGTTGCATCATATTCTGAATACTAAAGAAAGCCTTCTAACTCACAGTTTATAACTGAAACTGTCAAAGGAGACTGCCAACTTTCTTACATTCAACACAACCCAAGGAACACACAAAATACAGCTTAACATGTAAGTCTTAGTTTGAATTTACAGGGTCAGGAGTAACAAATTAATTTTTTTGTCCCATAGATCCTCTAAATCTGGAAGCTATAGTAAGAACAAAGGAACATGAACAGAAGAAACATTCTCAGTCCATTTTCTTTCCCATTTCTCTGGTTATGACAACTAGTGTGCACAAATGCACAGCACTTGAGGCAGCTCGTTGTCTAGGGGATTAATGAAACTGAAAAGACCTTGTTTCTGGTGCAAGGGGACTAAAGTGGCTGTGAGATGCTGTGTGTCAGCACTATCGCAGCACAGCCCTGCCACCCAGCTTTGTGACTCATCCCTTGGCATGGGTTAAGCCCCTGGCTCATCAGTGACACTCATGCTGAAACTATGACAGCAATACAGTATTCCCAACATCTCTTATTTAATGATAAGCAGCCAGGTTCACTGGGAAACAACTCTGGAAAATTAAGAGGATTAATATATTAATAAGGGTTTTATTTTCCTTAGCTGGAAATGCACTATTTTCAAAAGATCCTTAAATCATAATTTAAGGAAACACAGATTTTAAGTTTTTTCCCATTCCCAGTTTCTAATGCAGGAGATGGCTTAATGTGCTGCAGAAAAAAAAAGAAATGATTTGTAAAGGACCCTCAATCTCTTAGAAGCAAAATTAAAGTGTGAAAACTGTCAATTTTCATGGAAATCACAACACCAGAGCAACACAAAAAGCTGCAGTATACAGAACACAGTCCTTGCCAGAAAATCAAGTATTTGCTGATGCTAACTGAGTAGCTAAAGGCCAGGCACAGGGGAATACTTGTTAAGGCACTGAATTGTCATTCAGGAGAAGTGAGGCATTTCCCTAATTCTGACACAGGTCTCTTGGCTGCTTTTGGAGCTGGTCATGTAAATGTGTTCACACTTTTGCCTATATAAATAATATGGAGTCTTCTACATGTACTTCTTTAACCTAAATTAATATTGTTAGGAAGTCTTCATAAGTGCTTGTAAGATAATTCAAGCCTGTGACAACCTAAGTCTAAATGATGGCAGGCATATAAAAATAAATATATATTCAAAATAACTCTTGTTCCTTTGAAAGCAGAAAAAATTCCATTCATTCTGACCATAATCACACATTGTGATCTGAATTACTGGACAAAAAGCAATATACCACTTCTCCTGCAAAATTAACTAAAACAAAGCAGCCAGGTATTAACTGAACCGACTTCAATATAAATGTTTAGGGAATTGATTTTCTTTAATGGTCTAACCTAAATGGTTAATCATCTAAAAGTGTGCCAATGAGAGTGCTCAAAACTAATTAATCCCTCCCTTCTCTAGTGCAGCATCCTAAAACTGGTGCAGCCAGCCCAGATGGGGTGGTAAGTAAAATCTATCCTAGCAAAATATAGTGCTACCTCCTGAGGAGCAGTGAAGTGATTCCATGAAGACTAGCAATTTGACCAAGACGTACAGTTACAGGAGCAAAACCTGAAGAAAAAAAGAATCTGTAACTACAAGGGAACATGAAGAACCAAGGCAAGTGACAGTAGTAAAGAGAAGGTTCAATTCCATCTAACAGTGTCAGGAGAGGCATAAAAGAGCAAGATAAAAGAATATAAATGATATCCATGGGAAAAGAAAATAATGGGAAACCATTGGGAGATGGGGAAAATCAAAACAAATCCTGAATATTCTAGACAGCCCAGAAATTAAAGAGATTTTACAAAGCCCTCTGTTTCATCCTCTACTCTGGTACAAGACTAACAGATTACTGAAAGAAAGGAAAAGTGGAAAAAAAAAAAAAGGAAGAAGCAAGATATGAGAAATGGGAAGCTGGAATTCAGAAAGAACAGCTGCCAGGACTGGATTACATTGCATTTATCTCACCATTCAGCTTACTCTTACAATTAGTATCCTTATCTTCAGCAATCCTGCGATATTAGCTATGACAGGAAATATAAATCTCTTACAGTATATTAGCTCAACAGTTATATTCACATGGAGGTGTAAAACACAGTAAAAACTGCCTTGTTTCATTCTATACAATAGTAAGCACAGTTCTTCTGTCACTCTTACCAGAGTTTTATTTAATGTGATGTAGACCCACACTGAGAGGAAGATAGGGCTAATGCTGACAGTGGTGCCAGAAAAGCGCATCACCAGGAAGCTCCCTGTCTCAGGTGGACACATAAGAATTGTAGACTGCATTCTGCAGGACTGGTGCAGACACAAATAGGGACACAACATAAAGGACAGTGCCAAAAGCTGAAGTGTCAATCTTGCAACTGGTCAAGGCAACAATTTTCAAAGTTGGTACCATGCAAGGATAAAGCAAGTGGCAACAGTTTAAGCTAAAAGAGGAAAGGTTTAGGTTAGATACTAGAAGCAATACTTTATGTGAGGATGCTGAAGCACTGGAACAGGTTGCCCAGAGAAGCTATGGATGCCCCATCCGTGGAAGTGTTCAAGGCCAGATTGGACAGGACTTTGAGCAACCTGGTCTAGTGTAAGGCTGCCAATGGCAGGGAAGTTGGAACGAAATGATCTTTAAGATCCCATTTAACCCAAACCACTCTGTGATTCTACCACATTGCTACTCTACATTTCTAATTGCAGTCATTACCCTTTGCCATCCACTACTCTGTATATTATAAAGAAATCTCATATAAATATGAGAGATTATACAAGAGGAAACATATACAAATTGCTCAGATTTCCAATTATATATATACCCTAAATCTTGCAACATCTGAGAGTGAGATAGAGTACAATGTAACCAGTGTCACACAGACATTCCCATGGATGTTCCGTGTACAACACTGCCCTCCAGGCTTTTTGAGACAAGGAAATAAAACCCTAAACACAAGAATAATTGGTTTGGTTTTGTTTGGTTGTTTATTTGCTTTTTTTTTTTTTAATCTGGATGTGCAGTTTCACAAAGTAACCTGCTTAACTATGTGGAGTAGGCATAAAATAACCAAAAAAAGGTTTCAGTAAATTGAGATGAGCAACTTGCTCTGTACCTGGGGTGTTGCTTTCCCAAGTTCTGCAAGTAAATATTACTGATGTTTCACATTCTTTATCTGACTTCCAGGGTGACCTCAATCCAGCAGGTAAATCACTCCAAAGCAGGTGTGCTAATGTGTGCATGTATTTGTTAGTACTATAAGGCCCTGTGAGATAGGGAAGGAAGTAGAAGTGCAGAAAATAAAAGTCCTACGTAAAGAAAGCACTCATACATCTCATCTAACATAGAGTCTTTCCCCACATTTGCCAGACTCCAGAGGAAGCTATTCTGTGCTCAGACATAAAGGCATGCAGATAGGCCCACAAACTGCCAGCTTTTGTGGGAGATGGAGATGCCTTCAGTGAAAGAGGAAGATGCTCTGCTCTTCGCAATACTTCTAACAGAAGTGATCATGTAAGTTGTCATTTTAGGCTGTAGGCTGCCACTTATGACCAATGCCCACCTGTTATGCCATATTATGGTAAAAAAGTAACCAATCGAGAGGCCCAGAGAAGCTTGTATCTGCTCTCACTAATGAACTAAGGGCAGTAGATTTTAAACAAGTGTATTTCTGTATTTTAGTATCTGCTGCATGATCCCAGAGTAAATCCTAATTTCTGCTGATGCTACTGCTGATGTCTTAAATTCACCTTCTTGAGCTAAAAAAAAAAGGTTAATTAAATAAAGCATTATGGGCTTGATAAATCATCACAAACCTCATGCCTAGCAATTAGTAATACTAAAATTCTTGATGCTGAAGTCTACAATTATTTTTGAAACTGAGAAATAGAGAAAATCCTGCAACACCAGCACAAACTGCAGTTTTCCTTTGCCATTTAAAACAAAAAGCCCACACCAGTATCCTCCTTTTAAATGTGTGATTCACAAGCAGCCTTGCCATGAAACACACATAGTCAATTAATTTGTTGTTTGCACATGACAGAGGTGCTCTACTCTGTACTCACTGTTTAACAAGGGAAATTCAAAATGTTGCTGTTAATGATTTACATAGAGACAAAACAGCTCTGCCTAAATTTTGTTAAAAGTTGTGAAGCTGCGGACATTTTAACCTCTTTCATAACTGTGAGCTAACCCAATCAATAATCTGGAAACGTGTATAGCATTTCTTCTGCCATGAAAAGAAGGTATTTCTGTCACAACGGCCTTAACAGGCAAACTTCATAGATGCAGCTCACGTCTGGATTAATATGGGAACCAAAAAGGACAGATAAAGCTGTCCTCTTGCCACACTTGCTTGACCCTAGCAGATTTTGTCATTGAGTAACTAAAATCTGAATAGGGTCCAAACATCCACTGGTATCCAGTATGGATGTTAGCAACTCAGGGAATTATGAACTATTCAGTGAAGCCTCCTGCTAACTGCACAGACACATCCAGGCTGGGAACCTCTGACTTGGAAGAAAAGGCAACAAGAAATATTTCAAGGCTGAAATTCAGAGCTCAGATAAAACAGACAGGCAGTCCCCCCTTGGTTTATATGACAGTGCTGCCATCAGCTTCCACAAGAGCAGACTAGCACCCACACACTTTATTATACAGTATCACAAATACATCTGCACCTTACGATTGGATTCATCGCCTTGAGCCATGTCAGGAGCAATAAGAAGTTAATGTAGCTACTGCAATTTCTGTTCCTGCATATGACATCCAAGTCTAGCTGTGAACAGGTTTACACAGATGAAACCAACTGGTTTCATCAAGGGATGAAACAAGGGACTCAGGAGTTTTGTTCAGAAATGCCCCCAGACTCCAGTGCTCATCTCTGAGATGCACTAATGACATGTGTTCCCATTTCGAATTTGAATTTAATGAATCTTTGGATACCTAGCAATCGAGACAAATTATTAATCAGGATTGTATCTGAGTTACTCTTTAAACCACACATGTAAATTGGCACCATAGATCTCCTCTTCATCAGGATTTTAGAAAGCAGCTATATTATTACATTAACTAAATATAGAGAGGGGGAGACACCTTCTATCTACTGCTTTTCCTGGAAGGTTAGTCTAAAAGGTCATAATCAAACAGGCTCATTTTCAACTGGAATTAAGCATTTTATTTACAAAAAGAGCAGCAAGCTATGTTATGCTCTGCAAGTCAAAGAAACATGGCACACACTGTTTCAGTGTCACAGCATAAGCAATGGCATCTTCACCCATCCCTCCCTGTCTACTTTTTGTGTCAGGCACTGTAAAGTTCCCTATTAAAAACAAACTAAGGAAACGAAACTTAAGAAAACTACCATGGCCCACATGTACTTTAAAGATGTTTCCTACTTCGTTGAAAATAAATTTATGACATAAACATTAGAACTAAAAATAAAAAAGCAGCTGAAGCAATCACAGTCTCTTTCAGTTCATGCAGATACAGTGTGAAGTAGAGCAGTAAATTGCTGCAAGCAGACAGAACAGCTCTTAAAACTTGCCCAGCTTCTACTGTGACAAAAGAGATCACTTAGGACCTCAGTGTGCTGCTGCCCTCGTTGTTTAATTAACGGACTAATAAATTCACTGCTGGCATATTCTTTATTTGTCTCCTCTCTTGAAAAGCCCCAAACCCGCCCACTAGGGCTGACTACTACTTAGCAATAGCGCCGCGAGAGCGGTGCCTGTCACCAAAGGCAGAAGGAACTTGGAGCAGTGTTCGCAGGTGCCCTGTGCCCGGGCGGCACCGCGGTCATCCACCAACCACAGACAAGTTTCGGCGTTTCTAATTCGCGGTTGGCAGCGCTTTTCCCTCCTCTGCCGCGGCCGTGCGGTGAGGCTGAGGGACCCTCAGCTGGTTAAAAGTTAAATAAACCTTTCAAAGGCTTTGGCATCTGTGTTCTGGCGCTAGGGCAGGCCGGCGGGAACGTCTGCGGCCGCGGGGGCTCCCCCGGACCCCTCCTCCGGACTGGTCGGCCCCGACACTCGCCGCGGCCCCGGCTCCCTCCCTGCCAGTGTCCCGGCTTCCAGCCCCGGGGGCCCAGGTCGGGAGCTGCAAGCTTCCCGCCGTCCCGAACAGCCTTCTACAGGAATAACCCCCGAACCGAGCCCGCTCTCCGGTCTCGCAGAGAGAGGGGCAGCGGCGGCAGCCGGGGAGCCCTCCCGCAGCGCAAAGGCGAAGCAAGCATTTGACCTTCTGCACCTCAGATCACCGCCTGCCGCACCCTGTTCCCCGCCGCGCCCCCTCTCCCCCCGGGCTGTGCTCAGAGCGGGCCGGGCGCCGACACCTGCGCGCCGGCTCCGAGCTCGGCGGCTCCGCCGCCCCGAGAGGGAAAGGAAACAGGCGGGAGGGAAGGAAGGCACCGCGGCCCGCCGGCCAGCACGGCCGCTGTCGCTCTCGCTCGTGGAGGCGAGCGGCAGCCGGTCCGGCCCGGGTCCGGGGAGGCTTACCCGGTGGGAGGCTTGCTGGCCCCAGGGCGCACGAGGGTCTCCATGTCCGGGCCCCTCCTCGCCACTTCCTAAGGGACGGGCCGGTCCACGACGCGATTCCCCAGCGGGGCAGCGGCGAAGGTCGGAGGCGGGGGTACCGAGAGGGAGGGAAGACAGAAGCGCAGAGAAGAGGAGTAAGAGCCGCCCTCGCCCCCACCTCTCTCGCTCCCCGCCCCGCCGCCGGGCGGCACTGACCGGGCTGCCACCGCCCTCGGCTGCCCAGACCGGGAGCGGGCCCGGATACCCTGCCGCGGCGGCTCCCCTGCCCGCCGTACCGGGCGGGCAGAGAAGCCGCGCCGTTCCGCGGGCGCTGATAGCTCAGCTGCCCGGCCGGACCACGGGCAGGCACGGCGGGGCGAGGGTCAGGTGGCGCAGCTCCTGGAGCGGCGGGGCTCCGCTGGCCGCCGCCCGGGCAGCCCGGGAGGGCGGGGGCACTGCAAGCCGGTTTCTATGCGACTGACGAGGACAAACGCTAACACAGGAGCCGCCACCGCTGGCAGTGCCGGGGCGGCCACCCACGCCGCCCCCGCCGCGGCGTGGGAGAGGAGGGGATAAGGTGACCGGCGGGGGAGAGGAGCGACAAACGCCCCCACCAGAGTCCGTTCCGAGAACACTTCTCCGCTCTTTTGCCACGAACTTGGAAAGCCCAGCGCTTGTGAGGGGGCTGTGCCCAAGCCTGTTCCCCGTGGGGAGCGGAGGCTTTTACTCAGCCTGACGCTCTGCCCACTCCTTGACGCTGCCACCTTTGGCATGTTTCTCGTCACCTATGTTCTTACTGATGTTTTTTTCTTCTCTCGGAGGCGGCATAAACAACCACTCTAAAACTACAAGTGGCTTTGGTCAAGGAGACGATCTGAAGGGCCGTGACGGGGCAGGCTTCTCCCGAGGTTTCCCTTTAGCGGTGTGAGCCTAGCACGGAGAAGGCAGCTCCACAGCCCGGGGCGGTGCGGGGCCTCCGCTGGCACAGCCTTCGTGGCAACGCAAGCATCGCGTTAAAATCTCTGTGTACTGTTCGCGGAATATCCCCCTCACGCCCAGAATGTCAACTGTTACACTTGTGTGTGAAAGGAGAATCAGGCTGGAGGCGGGTCAGCCTGGCTGTTATTACTGCCGTACGTGCCCGGCGACGGGCAGCCTGGCCTCTCTCAGGCTTTTCAGAAGTTTCTTTCCTCCTCTCCAGCCCTTTCCATTTGCGTCACATTGCTTTCCTGGCCATGGAGGGAGGATGGCACAGATGGCAGAGGGGTCAGGCCACCAGCCAGCACAGGGACCAGGAGACAGGAGAAAGATTAAGTGAAGTGACTGTGAGAAGCTTGGGTGAGGAACAGGAGATTCTGCCTGACATTCCTTTTCATCTGGCTGCCTTGGCGATAGTCCCATAGGTTCCACTGAGTGGTCATCCGTTCCCCCAAACACTTCCATCCCTTCAGGCTTGAGCTTTTAACTGTGCATAATCTGTCCAGTGGAGAGTGCCTTGCCCAGCTCAGTAACCAGACAGAGTAAATGCAAGCAGCTTCTTCGACTCTAAAAATGAGAGTTTCTTCCTCACTAAGCATGACTTGGCAGATCTGGGTCAGAAGTTGCATGTGGTGATGGCATTGCTATTGGTGAGAAACCCCCATCCTAGACGAATTGTAAATGCTTTGAAACATTCAGACATCGGATTAATTTGCCGGTAACAGAAGGGAAAAGGATGTGTTCATCTTTTCTGTACTACATGAGTGGAAGATTACTGTAAATGCCCACGTTTGTCTACTAAGGCTTTTGTGTTATGATCAAGGTGCCTGTTCCTATGTGTTCACCTTCATGCGTAACAGAGAGAGAAATACTGTATTTTAGTATAGTCATCCTTAACTTTGTCTTCTCTCACTTTGGCAACCTGAGATCTCCCCTTAATTCCCATCTCTATAGCAGAGAGTTAAGAATGCTGACTTCCTTTTCTTTCTGACCATCCCTGCAAGTACAGATGGCCTAACGGCAAGGGAGGCAGCTGGCTGTGCTTGCTAGCTGTAGGTAGAGAAACAAAAATACGAATTTGCAGAAGCAAAACATTGATCTCTAATTTCCCTGTTACCATGGGTAAAAGTTGACTGAGCCACCACAGTCCAGTAATTACTCCAGTCATCTGAGCCACATGCCATGGTAATGAGCCATATGCATGATCATAATTTGTGCCCTTATGAAAATGAAGAGGCTAGGTTACATACTTTATCTTGCAAGTGGATTGGTTCACCAACTGCACTCTATCGGTTACAATAGCTCCAGGAATGAATGCTGATCTATTAAATTGTGAGAACTTGCTTTTATAGCTCTGTTCATCATCTATTCAGTCATTTTTCATTTCCCCTTTTTACTCTAAAATCTTAGTGAACTCTTCCCTGTCCTAGAATAGATGATAAAGTTGTGTAGGCACAAAACCTCTGCATTATCCCCCAAACCTTTCCCTGTCTGCATCATTAGCAAACTACACTGTGCCAGTTATTTCAGGAATCTGAAAGAACTTCTCTTGCCTCAGCTGTAACTTCTACTCTACCATGATATGCCTGAGCAGAGGTGTAAAGCACAAAATAACAAAATTGTATTTGCTTATTATGCTTACTTCTTTTTATATAGCACGGCAAAAGAGTGAAAGCCTATTAATTACTGAACTCATGATCTTGTATTCCGGAGTGCCAGCAGGAGTAGCTGTCCATGTCTGCTGTTTTTCAGTCCCATTTAACTGATGAAAAATCTGTGTGAAATGTGGGGAGTACACTCTGTGATATGACATGGGAATCCACTGTTCTCCAGGCTCTTTGGCACTGGGCCTGGCTCTTAAAAGAAGGGCAAGGGGAGTATTTCTAATGTCCATTGTAATCCCCACAATCACAGTGCTATTCTCTTTTTCTAGTCAGAGGGCATTAGTTTGGAGAGGGGCTGCATGAGTATTTGCCAATCTCATAAAATGTCTGTGAGACTGCCATGTTCAGCCCCACCCCCTGACTGCTTTTAACGCTTTCATGTCTGTATAACTTCATCTCTGTTTAGATGGGCCTCCTCAATATATTTGCTAAGAAAATTTAGTCCTTTAAATGACAAAATCCTTGATGAAAAATAGTTTAGGCCTTTAAAAATAAAAAATAAATTATTCACCAGGGCAGTTTCACATTTGTGCTTTTGTACAGTCTTTAAAACATTATTCCTATTTTTCCTCACCTTCACTGCTAGCCTTCACTTTTAAGGCTACATTCTTCTTTTGCTAAAACTGCCCTGCAATATTTCAGGAATTTGAGTTTATAGTATGAACATAACTGAGCATGTAAGGAATCTAGTAAGACGAGTCTAATACCAAAGAATTTGTTTATAAGGTGGCAAAAAGAGGTTAAATTTAGCTCAGTATTGGCTAACATGCATCTAACTAAGCTTTTTCTCTAGTCTAGCACAAAATCTCTTCCTATGATTTAGCTGTTTGAGGACCATCCTAAAAGCAGAGACAAGGTTTGAGATTTAAAACCAAAGCAAAAATAACAAACTGTAATTTAGAGCATGAAAAAATTGTGTATAGAAGTTAGTTAATGTGGTTAGGCCTAGTTAATAGCAAGCACACATTTTTAACCACATAAATCCTTTTCCTATTCTAAGCAATCTAGAAATTGCAATTTAAACATTAGTCCCTGTAAGAGTGTTAACTTAGTGTACAATTGTAAAATTCCTGTCTGTGTAGTTATAGCAATTGGAGCTGCATAGCCTCAAACTCACAAAATTCTTTTGCTTTCCTATCCACAGCAGAAAAAAAAAATTAAAAAAGAGAAGGGAAATGAGTTTTTCAGGGCTTCCTAGCCCATTTAAGTCCTAGAGCACCTCTTCTTCAGCAATTTGTTTTGGGATTTGGCCCTATTGTTTTTGTTAGGAATCTCAAATAATTGTGAGCAAATGATACCAATTTTAGAGGAGTGCATCAAAATAATGAATAAAAATGATTAGTAGTTTTGTACAAATATCATGTCATTACTGGTCCATATCAAACTAACAGAACATTATCAAATACCACTGAAGAGACTGAATTGGCTTCAGAAAGGCACTGTGACTTGATGACTGGGGCACTCAAAGGGGAATCAGGATATTGTGCTTGGATATGGCCATAGGTACACAGCAAATCACTGAAAACTTCCTGCTTCATCTTTTGTCTTTCTTGCCTTGTGTGGTGCCCAGAAGCCTGCTTTGTGACTCAGTGCCGAACTGCACTCATACAGAATCTACAAGAGAGCAAAGACAGTTTCTGCCCTGGATAACCTGGAAGTTTTGGAACAACAATTTTTGTTTCCTTCACAGTTTTAGAGATCTATATGTAAAAAGTTTGTCCACTGAGGATCACAAAGAAAGAACAAAGAAGATAGTAATCATATGAGAATGTGACAAGCCATCTGAAAGAGCACATGGATATGGATACGGATACAGATACAGGTTCATGTAGCTTTCGCTGAGATAGTTCATACTATTTCTGAATTATCAGGTAATTGCTTCCTGTGTATGCAGAAATACTGAAGCTTGTCCTTTTTCTTGTTATCTCTCAACCCGTTCTGTTTTGGAAGATGCATCCCTTCTGAGATTTTTTTCTTTTATCTCCCAAGACTTACTGATGTCAGTGAAGAGTTAGGTGGATATTTGGCCTTAAGACACCTAGAAAAAAGAATTGTGAGTGTGATGAAGAAAGCTAGAGACTCTTTCCCACCTTCTGCATGAAAAAGCCTGTTGAGGAAACTCCTACTTGACCGTTCACTCCTGCCTTCAGGCTGTGGTGTGCTCTGGAAAGTGGTGATGTGGAGAGAGGGACAGAGCAGCACTGTAGATGAGTGGGTGTGTGATTGATCACTGGCCCAACGCTGACACAGGCGCAGGGCAGATCGAGCATTGTCATGCCATGTAAAAATACTCTGGTAAAGGAGGGTCCTTTTGCCTTAGAGAGTATTTCAGAGCATGTGTGCAGGGAGGGAAATGTGACATACATTAAAAGAGATGAGGAAACCCTTTAAACCCATGATGTGAATAGAGCAAGAGGAGTTTCTGTGAACAACACAGCCATCAGGAAATAAATACCAGGTTATTTTAAATGCTGCTAAAAGTGGACACCACAGACAACTGCATAACCCAGACTGAAGCTGATATATCTCTATAATATAGTGACACAATCTTGAATGTAAGAACCATAGAACTTTGAGGATTTTGTTTTAAAGGTCAAGCATTAATTACATGCTTATTCTTCCTCTTTTTTTTTTCCCCCAACAGTTGTTTATCCCTAACATTTTGTTCTATATATTTTGGACATGTAGCCTGCAATTTCCTCTCTTTTGTACTATCTCTGCTATATGAACTTTTTTTAGATTTTGAAACCCGTGGCCTAGCCTACATTTGAACTGACATTAATGAAAGACTATCTGGACGGACTCAATGGGCCAAAGCTTATGTTTTTGGGCTCAGCTGTGGTGAGAACCTTCCTAGGCAAAATGCTAATGTAAGATGTTTCCCAAAATTAAAGAGTTGCATGATTCAAACTTGTCTAACCCATGAGAACATACTTCTCTGAACAGTGTCGGAGAGGGCAATAGAACTATCCAGGGAATATATCAAATTAGTTTTCAAGACAATGTCATACGACTGAAAAAAGCCTTTAGGAAGTCTTGACTACCTTACAAAACAAATTTGAATTAAAACACTAGCTAATTTATGTACATTTATCCTCATTGTACTGACCTGGGTAATCCTGCTTGGTGTACTGGTCAAGGTGACCTAGCTACAGCCATTCCCTCTGTGAGGTTTTTTCTCTTTTTTTGATATGTCAAGGCTAGTCTGAGATCATGAAAGCAGCATTTCAGAGATGCAACCTACTGTGTCACAAATGCTGGTGCCACTAAAATTCCCTTAATCCTTGTCTCTTTCTGTAATGAAAACGAGTTGTATGATTCTTAGAATTACCCTCTCTTTCAGAACTTTTGTGAAAGTAGAGATCTCGTGCCACTAAGCCCAGCAGAACTATCAGAATGGGAAACTTAATGAGACTTCTGTGTAAATAACTTTTCACGGATCTGAAAACAGTTTGTTTAAAAGGGGCATAAAGTCTTAAGATAGCACTTGACTTTGGCATGATATTTTTCCAGGTGATGGGGTACAGACCTGACAGACTTTTTTAAAATTGGGCAGGACTGACAAGAAGACAGCAGAAGGGATGCTCCATGCATATTCTAGTACCATAGTAAAACAGGAAGCTTCTCTCTGTAAGCTATGGATGTGGTACGATTCAGTGTTCCTTGTGCAGCACACTGTGTACACAACAGTCACATGTCTCCACCACTGCAACCAGCCTGCTTCTCTCCCATACATTGTACCAGCTCTCCAACTAGTATGCATGGTTAGAGCTGAAAGTGATGGCAGTGAGGAGCACCTGCTGCCTTTGAAAGACTGCCTGTCCTGTGAGGCTTCAGATACTAATCGTTGGAGTTGTGCTTGAAGTTAGTCCCGAATGCCCTTAGAGAACAGTTCTGAAGTGAGCTGTATCTGTACTGAATACTCAGCATAAGGGTTTCTATTTCAAGGAGATTATTTCTATTTTGATATATACAATATAATCATGCTATAATCAGAAGAATTGTATCAACTCACAGTCCTCTCTGTAAATATTTAACACTGTATGAGATAAGCTTTATTAAGATTATCCACAACTATCTTTTGGCTCACAGGCTGGGTTAAACTTCTACCACTTTTAAATAGTTTTGATTTCTTTCAGTACAGTATTTCACAAATTTAGAAAGTCTTCATGGTTAGGAGGTTGTAGTATCTCTGGGATTCATTTTCAAGTTTCAGGATGGATAAGTTACAACATCGATTTTGTAGAATTTCATAGTTATTTGCATAATTCTCATTTCAAACTTACATCATCTGATGCACCTCTCAGTTAATCCTGATTGATGGCAAGATAAATGAGAACAGGATTTGGTTCTGTGTTTGAATCAAGACTAATACACTACAAATAAAGACAAGTTCATATGTACTTACCCAAAAATAGAAAAGGAGCAGGCTTGGTGCTGTACAATTTCTATTGAGTTACCTAATTTGTCATTGCTTTGGTTCAACAACGACTAAAAGCACACAAAGATTTACATGCATGCGAAAGCTCACCAATATTTTTTAATTTATATTCCAAATTCTTTAGGAAAATAAAAGACTTTCACATATCATATCTCTAGAACTCTGCATAAACTGAACAGGGACTTGAATAGCTGAGTGCTGTGAATTTACTACATGCACTCCCAAAGGCCTACCTTTTATTCATTTCCACCCCAAATGCAGACCTCATGAACTATATTATATTAATGTGAGACTCATAGCGTTGAAGGATAGAACTTTAATGGACGCTATTGTCAGGAAAGCATCTTAAGACGGCAGATGAAATCTGACTTACATAAAGCTTTGTGTATAATTCAGACCTAGGTCACAAGTACAAGCAGATAAATAAGAAAATAACTTACCTTCTTACCTTGAGAAATTTTCTCTGAGAATATTGAGATTGACAGCATGTACAGTAAATTTGTTCTAGCCACCATCATATCATGATATGATTAGTGGTTTGAAGGGTGGCTTTTCCATCACCTGACCCTCTGAGGCCAGCAAAGGCTTCTTAACTCTCCCTTTGTACATTTCATAAGCTTTACACTTTTATATCAATAAATTACAAGATGGTAATACTTTTCTTTTTGCTAACATATCTTGAGACCAATCCTCCTGCTTATTTCTTTTTCCAGAAGATAGGGGTTAGCTAGGTATCAAAGGAAGAGGAAGGAAGGCTTCCAAAGATGTCTCGTGGTACAAATGCAGGAGATCTTGGTCTCAGACAAAGTACACAGGTACGCAGATTCACCACAGTGTCATTGGGCAGACATGGTCATGCAGGGACAAGTCAGGGTAGTGCTTCTCTTTTTAGAAAGGATTGCGGTCACCTTCCTCACCCTGCTCCTATAAGCAACACACAATTAGAAACCAGAAAAACTCTCTTTGAATTATCTACCATCCAGCAAAGAGGGGTGAAGAAAATATGGCTTATCAGGACAAAATTATTGTACTTGTCC
>VYZS01104123.1:7936-18217 GCA_013400695.1 Neodrepanis coruscans
AAGCATCACTGTTACTGACATAGTAGTTTCAGCAGCAGTCACCGAATCACAACATGAACTTGGGTTAGGCTGGATTATAGCATTAGTTCAACAAACTTCAGCTCCACACATCCTTAACCACGTTCAGACTGTACAGCAGATGCCTAGAAATGAATGAAATAGATTAGGTAAATTTTATTAAGTGCTTTCTGAACTCAAGTAGACATCCCAGAAATTACATGGGGATTTTCCAAGTCAACATTTAGGTAAAAATAGCCCTGTTTCTTTTTTGCGATCTACAATAGAGACAGATGTGTCAGCTCACTGGGAAAACTATACACGTACTTTTCAAATTAGGCAATCATTTTAGTTCAAAGGGTATTTGCGCTACAGTCTTGTTTTATTCAAATTGCACTATATTCACTTGAGGGACTACAGTTGAAAGGGGAACTCTCCATTTTAATAAAAAGTTGCCTGTGGCAACTTAGTTATTAATCAGAAGCAGAAATCTTTCTACAGTCAGAAAGCAAATGGTTCAGTTCTCCTGTCCATGTACTCCCAATTACAGAGAGGTTTAGCACTGGAGTTGCAGATTTCCTTTTTGAAATTATGATGTCTCCATGACCCAAATCCACGTTAGAAACAAGGGCCCTCAGAACTCATGAGTGCAGTTCAAAGAGCTAAGCCTTGCTTACTGTCATCCTTTTCCCCATAGCCCACTGATAAACTTCAAAAAAAATAGAAAGCTTGTTTAACATCAGTCCTCTATGGTAAGTTTGTAATGTATGCAAGGTAATACACAATTTTCTCCCACATAAAAGCTTCAAATAAGCATTTACTTGAAGTACTGGAGACACAGTATCAAGTAATTAGGAACATTCTTTTGCTCAACCTTTGGTTTCATAGAGAACTTTACAAGACTGTTTCTTGTTAAAAATAAGATAATTTTGTTAGTTACTTCACACAACTATTTCATGCTTTCTTTGATGGTAAACATTTATGTTTTTATACAGAGTTCTCTAGCCAGTAGGCAAAAGTAGACAATTTAGTTAGTGCAAGAATGACACTGATGTCTTCAAAGCACATCTGAGCTGCAAGTACATAGTTTAAACAGTACACAACTCCATAGCTACCTAATTGCTGACATAAATTTTAAAAGCATCACTGGAATTTTTCCATGAAAACTATTTTCCTGTGGCCTTTAATTTAGCCAAAGAAAAAAAAACAATGGATCATTAATTTGTTACAGCACATCAGTTTTATACTATTCACAGTTCAGCCAGGTCATCTGCCTAGGTCCACAATGCGCACTTCGGGGCCATGTTCACATGAAGATCCCTGCCTGACCCCCACACTACAAAGGTCCACATGGAGCAGATATCCATCTGCAGCCCACGGAGGGCCCAAAGGAGGCTGTCACCCTGTGGGAAACTCATGCTGGAGCAGGTTCCTGGCAGGACCTGTGGGTCTGGGGAGTGAGGAGCCCACACTGGAGCAGGTTTGTGGACAGGACTTGTGACTCCAATCTGAACCATGTAAGTGCAGCCTGTTCCTGAAGGATTTCACCCCATGGAAGGGGCACACGCTGGAGCAGTTCAGCTTATGGGAAGGATTCATGTTGGAAAAGTTTGTGGAGGACTGCCTCCCATGGGAGGGACCCCACACTGAAGCAGGGGAAGCAGTCCTTCCCCTGAGGAGAAGGGAGCAGCAGAAACACCATGTGATGAAGTGACCACAACTCCCATTCCCCTCCTCCTGTGCATAAACTTAAGCCTGGGAATGAGGGAGGGGTGAGGTGAAAGGTTTCTTTTAGGTTTGGTTTTATGTCTTATCATCCTATTCTGATATGACTGGTCATAAATTCAGGTAATTTCCCAGAGTTAAATCTGTTTTGCCCAGTGATGGTAATTGCTGAGTGATCCCTTCCTGTCCTTATCTTGACCCATGAGCCTTTTATTTTCTCTCCCTTATCCAGCTGCAGAGAGGCGTGATAGAGCAGCAGGTGAGCATCTGGCATCCATCCAAGGTCAAACCACCACACCAGTTTATTAAAGTGTTTCATTATATTGCAAAAATCTTTTAAATTTCAGAAATTATGGGTTTTTCATGAAGTTATTCATTCTGATATACAGTCACATTTAAAATTCACTTTAGATTCTTTTTGGTTTTCCCTGTTTTGTTTTGAGATTAGATGTAACAGGCAAAATACCAGCTTCATAAGTTTACTGCTACTCGGAAATTCCAGTAAATAATATGGACATTCCTCCTACAGCATCTTAACATAAACACAGACAACACTGGCATAAAGCTTTTACTGTACAAACGACCAGTTTCTTTAAAAACACCACATTCAGAATCAAGAGTCTCAACAAAATTTTTCTCAAATTTAAGTAATTGGGTAAAGTTAAGAGAATGTGGTCACTTTGTAGTACTCACAGAAGTCAGCAGGTCAGCCTAAAAGCCTGCTGCATAACCAATTAGCTCTTCAGGACAAGTCTCCGAGGAGTGAGTTAGCCCACAAAGAGCACACTATCCTTCCACTTGCCTCTTCATGAACACAGGCACTGCCATTCTTCCTTCCATTCTTCAGACAAGGCGTTTTCTTAAGAGATATCTCTATTATGAGATTAAAACAACCAGTGCACTTTCAACTAGACACACATCTGAGAATTTTTAATACGTTAGCATATATTTTCTTTCCTGTTGTCTTATGATCCGGGATTCTTTTCCATTGTTAAAAATACTAACTGCTTCTCTGAGGCATTAAAAGCTGATTTTTTATCGAAACAGAGCTAGGTTGGTCTCTTAGGATCTAAATCTTGATTTGGAAAAAGGTTTCACGTAACAATACAGCTATTTAGGTAACTTCTACAGCTTAATTCCTATAAGGCTTCCAACTAGAACGAACCTGGCTACATCACTGCAGTTTAACGCCTATCTGATGTTTCTAATGGCTTCAGCTTTTCTATCTCCCACTTTCTATGGGTAAAAGTATCAAGAATGTTAATGCATTCAAACTACCCTAGAAATACTATTCTGCATATATACATTCGGTAATAAACATCTATTTCATACTTGCATCAATCATATACTAGAGCAAACATGATTAAAGCTTCTTTCTCCATCATGTGGTTGTCCATCTTAATGAAGGCTACATAGGTATGCTTCCAGATTTTTGTGGAATTCCTAGTAGAAAAGAACGCAGTAATTTTTGCAAAATATACCCTACTTCAAATTATACTTGTACAATAAGTATCATATCCCATCATACATATATTGAAAGCATACCTTTTTCTAAAAGAAGAGTTTTATAACTAGAAAAATAAGAACCTTCTCTAGATAGTTTATTGATTAGTATTTTAAGCTTTTACTAGCTTCATGACTTTTTAACCAAGAGGTTTGTACATTACAGGCTATCAAAACAATAACATTATATTTCACCCACAACAATACTAAATGCTTTTCACATATGCAATCTCTGGGACTCTGTGAGTTTTCAATTTAAAATAAGTGCAAATAAAAAAAGAGTATGAAAACTAGACACTATGTCCAAGTATTAGCACTCCCAAATGTCCTTAAGTTGGAGGTTAAACAATTCAGTTCTAGATGCAATCATGTTTGTGAAAGTGAGTGTTTGCCACACAATGAAAACATGGGGTCTCTGTAACACCGAAGATGGAGAGAATGAATTTAACCAAGTGGCAATATGAAAGATGAAATGGAAATAATCATGTCTATCAGGCAGATGTAAAAAAAGAATCTAAAGTCTTCTCAGACTACCAAGACATGGAAGAAAAATTGAACTTCACCACAAGAAACCTTATCAAAGATATGTCCTTCAAACTAACAAGAATCCTAATCATTACCAAACTAAAAGAGGGGAAAAACACATTACATAGAGACAAATAACAAAATCTAAGCTGATGTCCAAGGCTGTATTTTCAAGGTCAAATGAAGTGATGTAATTGAAAAGTCCAGATATCAAGATAGATGAGAATCTGAAAGAACTTAGAGCTATTTGTACAAGGATTTGACACAAAGAATTTTGTGAAAGTAAAACTTTACAGACTTAATATAAAGAATTTTTGTAGAAATAAAACAAGTTAAGTATCTAGAAAGCTTAAAGCTTGCAGTTGATTAAGGGGCTTAGTTAGTCTAGGTAACTGCATGGTAGTAGTTAGAAAGGAATGTGAAAGAGATAAGAGAGATACTTGTCCAGGGACAAGCCAATTACCTGCCAGAGATAGCCAGTCAGAATACAACAGACAATTAAGAGAAGAAATAAAGCTACATTAGTCCTAGGGCCTTCATCAAACGACCACCAGAAAAAGCTGATAACCACCACAGTAACCAACTGTGCCTGAGGAAAAGCAAGGAATTTAATGTCATGATGTAAACTGACTGACTGAGTTACTAAAGTTACTGCCCATGGGGAGGAAAGTATCTCTGCTATAGAATCCCCCTCACTCCCTTTGCTGAATAAACAAATACCTGCTACTCGAAGATGAAAGTCTCTGGGTAGTTTACTAAGTGGCTTATCTTGGCATCAGACTGACTGTGGGGCATCATAAAACAGCAGATGCCATACACATACATGAGGTTAAGGTCTCAAGGGTAAGGTCTTCATTCCATGCCTTAGAGAACTTCAAACCATACTGCTAAACAAATATTTCTGGGCATAAATAACCTGAAATATGAAACATGAACATCCCTGAAGGAGTTTAGTAACTCTGAAGTATTTACTCCTTAATTAACAGCAAGTATCAAATGTATTTGAGTTAAGTCTGGACACTCCACAATTTATATCCTGCATTGTTCAAATATTATACGCTTCTAACAGCTTCATACAGATTTGTTTGCAAATGAATTCCAGAAAAAGAAGTTTCCCTCTACTATTTTTGGCATTGACACTAGTAAGATTTTACCACGATACCTGCATCTATCTCATGTACAAACTGATGATAAAGAACAAATAAGGATACTAGCAACTCAAATAGTTTTGAAAAGGAAGAGCATTTCAATCTTTAACTTTGCAGTTTTCATGTACCTGTTCACATTTAAAAACTAGAAGAGTACTGTAAGGTTCTCCACATCACAAACATTGTCCTTTACGTATAGGCTACTACTCAACTACTCCATTAAGCTCTGCCCAGCACAAACTTTGGGCAAGTGGCAGATTTCGAATAACACCTTTTTTGTATGCTGAATTACAGAAACAAACCCCAAGACTCCAAGGAGTATTGAAGTAGGTGTGTTTATCAGCATTGAAGTAGGTATGTTTATTAACAATGTTGCCAGAGGCCAGGGGGTATCTCCTCCAGACCTTCCAACTGGTGTTACACCTGCTCCTTAAATGCACAATCCATCCACACATCATACATATTTATTAAGGAAACAGAGCATGAGTCTCCTCCCAGTCTCTGCCCAGGTTTCACCTCCTCATGATGGTCTCGGTGGTCTTTGGGGATGGAGCAAGAAGGTCTTCCTCAGGTGTCCTTTTGAACTCGGTTTGTTTTTCCTAATTGATATCCCCCTTTCGCTTACTTCATCAGTTTTGTAACTGGCCAACTTACACCAGTGGAAACAAACCTGTTCCTGTTTCTCTGGCTGTAACTATGGGTCCTGTATCTATGGTGACAGGCTTCTTCCTCTGTTCTACACTACAGATCCTATTCCTTGAGGAAACAGGTAGGCTGGTTCCCGTTTTCCCTAGCTAAACTATAGATTCTACATATTTATGGTGACAGGCCCATTCCTGTGTTCTATACTACAAATCCTATTCCTTGAGGAAACAGGCAGGCCTGTTCCTGTTTTCCTTTAGCTAAAACCAGAGATTCCATTCTTTGAGGAAACAAGTAGGCTTGTTCCTGTTTCCCTTAGCTAAAACTACAAATCTCAGCATTAACTACAGTTTTTATCTTAAGCCCTCATGCTGCTAACCTTATAAAATATAAAAGTTATCATTTCTCTAATCAATGCACCAGTTGTAACCCACACAATCAAATAGATAAATGCCATCTGAAAAACAAAAGGAAAGCTAACATGAAGTTGGACAAGGTATTTAGTAGTAATGGCTGTAGACACTTGAGTGTCACATTTACAGACCCACTCGTGCAGCAGTCCCTGCAGTTCATAATGTTGTCAGGCAACACATTTTTGGGCAATGCAACAATAAAAATATCACCTGCATCAAATAAGCTGTTTCTGGACATTCAGAAAGCAAGCAGTGAGTTCGTTCTTCAGTGCTAAGATGACTGGTGTCTCACACACAGGTGATTCTGCAACATCTTATACTTCAGGAACGGTACAAAAATCTAGAACTCCAGGCTTTCTTTTCTATAGATATTTATTTCAAAAATGCACGTGGCAGTGTATCCAGTGGCAGTGAATGGGCCTTGCCACCAGTCTACATTTTCAGGATTAACATCCACCACATTAAACTCCTTTGCATGTCTTGCTACTTGTTTGCTCTTGTCCATGTTGAATCTTATACTGAAGTGAGCAACTCTAGAATTCTTAGTTCACTCAAGATCCTCAAGTTGGTTTTTTTTCCACAGCTCCTTAATTAGTTGTTACAATCGTCACAGAACGAGAGCAAACATCCCCCAAGTAAACTTGTCTATATGTTGGAAGTGGAAGGTATACATTGTAGTAAAGTGAAAGAGACTTTCTGCTTGGAAAGTTTGCTGAAGATAAAAAGCACCTCCAGGTTTTACCTGAAACTCTTCATCTCTTTTCAGTTATCTGTTCCTCAGCTAATTTGGATATTGGTTCAACACTCCATCTCAAGCTGATTCCGTGAAGCTCTTCCCAAATCACATCCTCTCATTTCTTCAAGACAAACTCCATTCTAGAAATCTTTTTTCAGGTTTCTTTTGCACATCTTAATGCTCAGCACACATGCGTAAGGCTGTCTCTCTGCTTATCTTTCAGCTTTTCATAGCTTGCAATTCTGTTGTGCTCTTTACTTAGGACATTGTTTCCAGCACAAACAGCTTCCTTGCTGTTTATTTCTTCAGTTTAGTCACAGTAATTTCATAATTTACATCATGAGAGGTATTTATTATCCAACTTCCTAAGCTTATACTCCACAGTTTATTTCTTCATGTCATTCCTCATAAGCATTTTGCAGAACGTATTATCAGAAGAGGTGACAGTTTTGCACTGCCTTGTACTTCCTTCTTTCTTCTGAGAATTTTAGAACTTCTCCAACTGTAACAAATTTCCTCAATACAATCAGTTTTGGTCACTGACAGGTGAGGTTTTTTCTCCTCAATCCTAACTTCAAATTCACAGCTTCTTTGTACCAGTTGGAAAACAGAAAGCAGAAAATGTACATCATCAAATTTGGCCATGCCTAGCTAATATACAGCCCCTGTCATTTTAGCCAGGCCAAAACCATGACAAGAAAAGATGTATAACATGCTTCTAGGAGAGTATGAGTTCCATACAAGTTTCTTCTTCCCATTGGACAAAGAATGGTAGCATGGAAGTATGCAAGTAGGTTGGGAAAAAAGAGGGTAAAAATAATTGTCACCAAAATACAGTATGTCTGCAAATGTGTAGAATGAGGAGGAATACATACTGTAAATTACATTCACATAGAACCAACTGACAATCAATAGGAAGGACACAGAACTACAAGTTTATTGCTGCTATGATTCATTATTTCATCTATCATTTGTCCTCTCAAGCAGATGTTTGAATAGTCCTGATCTTTTAATTTTTGTGATGTATCTCATTTCTCACTCAACTACAGACCACAATTTCTGCTATTTAAACAGAGCATCTGGGAATGGAGCTATGCTGCTCATGACCTCAGAACTCAGAAGACGATGATGATGTTGTCTCTCAAATTATGCTGCAATCTCTGGGCTTGCAGTACCTCTGCTCTCTTTCATACTTCCAAGTATCTAGTCTTGAAACATCTCATTATACACCAAAGCATGTGCTTTTTCTATTCCTGCCATGCAGAACTTCACAGTTCTACTCACAGATGTACAAGCAACAACATCTCCTGGATCAACCAAGCGTAAGTATGGGAGCTTCAGGTCTCACAGATTTACTTATTCTGTAAATTCTGACTAGGCAGTGAGACTACTACATATATTACATGCTAAAATGAAAGACTGAACAAATATACTAACACAGATGAAGAGGCTCAGCATATCCTGTTAATAACATACTCAGGACTTTCTCAGATATTCTGAAACAAGTCTGTCCAATTGTTCCAAATATTCCTTTCTCTCAAGAATGTGTTCCTTTAGGAATTGATGGAAACACTTGGCATATTCAAGCTGTAACCTTTCGGTCAGAACTGCTGGCAAGATGGTGAAGTGCCTAAATGCACTTGAAGGACATAAGAATGTGGTTCACCTGGAACTACTACTTTTCACGTAAGCCCCCACTACACATCCAAATAAGCACAACCTCCACTAACACCTATAGAGCAGCTCAATTTCCATCCTACTTCCTCTTTTCTATTCAAGTTTCTCCAAGATCTTTAAGGACTTAAAGAGTACATTTGCTTGTCTTAAACACTGTCAAGGCCACAGAAGGAACCTGCCATAAGATAAGCCTAAAGCAGGAACTTAAGATAAACACAGAAGGGAGAAATTACGGCAGGAAGGTACTGACTCCAAGCCTAGCAGAGGAGAGATCTGGTTATCATATCCTGGTTAACATATCCAGACCAAAAATTCCCACTGTGGGAAACTGTGGGAAAGGAAGCAACTGCTTGTACACACCATCCCAAATGATAGGAACGGTATCCATGACCATTCCAGAGATACTCAGAACTTGGACTTATAAAGGTGGTACTCCCAGAAGAACAACTGGGACTGCCACCACCAAGAACCCCAGGGAGAAGAAGGAGCAACACAATGCCATTGGATCCACAGGTGGTGACTTATCTTCTGCATGCTCTGTCTTCCCCTTCTTTTCTGCCTCTTCCTATCTCTCTACCTCACATTTACTGTTAAAGAAAATCCGTATTATTGACTTCAGCATATGGTCTCGTTTGCACGGTAATTCGAGCAGAGGAATCTCTCACTAATTGGATCGTAACAAGATCTTAAACCGTTTCCACTAAAGGACGCTTGTTTCCACCTTTTTCTAAGATGAAGTTGCCTCCAACAAAACTAAGTGATCCACTAGACCTAAGAGGACTAGGAAAGAAAAAAACAACAAAAAAAGGAAAACATTAGGGAAGTACTTTCGAACTGGAGAGGTTTATTGCACATCTTCTACAGCAAGGTATACTTTTTAAACACATTGACACAGGCTACTCTGTCAGTAGCCAAAACTTCCTCGCGGCATTCTCCCTTCGGCGGGATAATTAACAACTAAATTGCACATTAATGCATCAGCAGACCCAGCCGGGCCGCCTGTCACGGGGACAAGTGTTATTATTGCCCGCCCGCCCGGTCCCCGCCCAGGCGCGGGGCCGCTGCCGGCTGCGCACGGCGGATGACAGCTCCACACTGCAAACATCACTCAGAAACACTCTGCCTTCTCGCTGTGTTTCTCTGCCTCGGTATCAGCTCGTAACCAGGTTTTCCGCCGGCAAGGGGCCAAAACCCCAAGAGGAGCTGCCCGGCCCCGACCCCACACCCCCTGCCCGGCGCGGGGAGCGGGGGGGGGGGCGGCTCTCGCCGCTCCTCTCCATCCACACAGAGAGGTCCTGGCAAAGTACAGCAGTGCTGCCTTCCCTCCGAGGTGGGAAATTTAAAAAACAACGATTAAAACAAACCAAGCCAAAGCGCAGCCCCGCCGCCAGCCTCGGCGCTGGCGAGCAGCGCGCGCAGCCCGTCCCGACGGCAGCTCCGTGCCCCGGCACCTGCACCCCTCCCACGGCACCCGGCGCGACAGCTCCCCGCCCCCGCGCCTATCGCGACACACAGGCCTCCCGCTCCGGGGGGCGGGGTGCAGAGGGCAGCACCCCCGTCGGGGTAAGGGGAGGGCGGCAGAAGGGCCACTTACCGGGCGTGCAGTGAAGGGGTGAAGCTGGAGAAGAGACGGGCGAGGACGGGGGCGCCAACGGCGACGTTTCCTTGGGGGCAGCGGCGGCCGCGGGGGCCAGGACGGGGGGCAGCATGAGGTACCGCTCGGGCGGCGGCAGGCAGCGCTGGCACACCGAGTGCAGGCAGGGCAGCAGCTTGGGCCGCCGGCTCTGGATGGGCTGCCCGCACACGCCGCAAGTGTCCAACAGGTTGAGCGGGGCCGCGTCTCCGCCGCGCTCCGCCGGGCCCTGCCGGCTCTCGGCCTCGTTCTCCCCGCTCAGCGCCGCCGCTGCCCCCGGTC
>VYZS01104130.1:0-22525 GCA_013400695.1 Neodrepanis coruscans
GGTTTGGTTTTTTTTTTCCTTTCTAAGTTTGCTATTTCCAGAGGTTTCAGCTGTTTGTTTGAATCTGAAAGTGATAAAAGAAAGGAAGCAAGCATCAGGCAGCACTTGCAGGTACTCTGAAACCTGGTGCACACTGTAATCCAGGCCCTTCAAAGTCTTCCAGCCTCAGTATCCTGCACATACACACTCACCTGCATCTCCCCTGCTTTGGTCATCCAGCTGAAGCTGAGCATGGGATGAAGCTGTTCTCCTTCAGACCTTATGCCCTGCTCTGATCCACTAGGCAGAAACCAAGGGGAGGTTTAGCTCTAGGAGCATGTTCATGCCCCTGCACGTCCTGTGCATGAAAGGTGAGACTGGACTCAGGTTGGGTAGCATGTTGTGCTGGGACACAGCTAGAAACACCCAGAGGCAGGACAGTGCTGGGGCTGTTGCTCTGCTGGTCCCAGAACTATCAGCCAGACCATGATGAGCTGAGGTCAGCCTTCTGCCCTTGGTGCAGGGACCAATGCCTTCTGTTTCAATGAGGAAGGGCTGCATCCCTTTAGAGCACCTCTCTAGCACATAGGTTCGTTCTTAGGGGTCAATCAAGCTGCTTGACCTCCTTAGGCAATGGTCTGACATCCTCATTTTTCCTAGAATCATAGCATCCCAGACTGGTTTGGGTTGGAAGGACCATAAAGCCTGTCTTGTTCCACCCCCAGGAACTTCTTCCACTAGACCAGGTTTCTCAAGCCCTGTCCAACATGGCCTTGGACACTTCCAGGGATGGGGCAGCCACAGCTTCTTTGGACAACCTCGGCCAGGGCCCCACCACCCTCACAGGGAAGGATTTCTTTCTAATACCCAGTATAAATCTGCCCTCCATCAGCTTCATCATCTACCCTTCATCTACCTTCATCAATCTACCCTTTATCAGCCTTCACCAGTTTTTGCTTCTATCCAACAAGAATGCTCCTCAGGGAGCTGTGTAAGCTGTATGTGACGCTCTTCCAAAGAGTTTCCTCTGATGCCAGCAGCCTGGAAAGCCCATCTTCTGGTGACAGGCCAATAGCTCTAACCAAGAGCCTCTCATGAACAAACCTAGCAGTGTCACAGCAGTTTCTGTGTCCTTTGGCGAGGCTGGCCTCCAGTGTGACATAGTCAACTGTAGATATTCAAGTGCTGGGTACCCCAGGGAGCAGATAGGGCCACCCCAAACACACATCAACCTCCCTAGCCTGTTGTTGAATCCAACCCTTATGACTACCAGACTGCAGAATGTTCCTAGAGGCAAAGAACACCCTGGTGTGCTGGCAGTGCCTGGACAAGTGGGGTCTTAGGGAGCAAACAACCAACACTGGATTAGAATGTCTCTACACATCCAGGAGAGATGGTTGGGGGGTAACTCTGTTGCTGAAAACCTACTGGTTTTGATTATTTGGGGCTAACATAGGCCAAAGAGGTTAATTGAAGCTGTAGCCCAGCAATAAGTGTTGTTTTTCCCATAAAGATGTGTCCTAGTTAGAGAAATACGGGCAGAGTTTTCTTGTTCTGTGCCACCCATGACAGTGCGGAAGGGTTCAGGAGAAAACTCTGAGATGTTGAAAGCAGAAAGTTTTCCTTGTCCCAGTTGTGAAAGGGAGTGTTTCTGCCCCTTTAAAAAATACGGGCAGAAGTGGAGGGGTGCCCTTTTCTTTTGCCAGGCTCACTCAGAGCAGGAAGTCACCCCACAAATCCCCAGCCACTGCCTGAGACTGCAGCTACACTGGGACCCACACTGGCATCTCAGCAGCAGAACTCCTTTTGGATACCATAGTTTTCCAGGTTTTGCTTTACCCTGTTCCCTGTTGTTTGTCTGGCTGGGGGAGGGTATTTAACCAGAGAAACTCCATTGTTTTCCTTTGTTCTTTCAGCCCTTGTAGCCCAGGGCAGGGGCCTTCTGTCATCTTGTCTTGCACTAGTGGGAACCAGGCAATATCTTGCCTTTGTTGCTTAAACCATTCTGCCTTTTGTACAATTTTATTTTTATTATTGTGTTTTATTGCCAATTTTCTTTAGTAAATTGTGACTCTAAAATGTGACTCTAATATCTCTTAGGTTGGTTTTTTTTCTCCTCCACTTTTGAAAGGGGATGGCTTGAGCAGTCTTAATTTTCCCTGCTGAGTTTTTAAAACTACCACAACATGAAACAGAGAGATATTTTTAATCAGAAACTACAAAAGAAAGATGTTTCATGAGTAACCTAAGGCTAATGAGCCCATCCATCGAAGCTGGAAACTAATAACGTGGCTGGGGCGGCAATCTCAGCATGGGATTGGGGCCCAAATGAGTTACCTACCAGGAGACCAGATACTGTCATGTGCTGAGCATCCAAGCTGGCAGCATTGATGGGGTCAGATACAGGGGCACAGATGTAGGCAGAAAGTGGCAGGAGCTGGAAGGTCTCATTAGATCTCTACAGTGACCAGGACCAGGAATTTGGCTGAATTTTTCTGGTCAAATTCATCAGCTCAAGGGAATGTGCTCTTGAATTTGAATGGAGATGCATCCCAAATCCTTGATCTGCTTATAAGATACCTGACATCTTACAGGAGGGGCTGGGTTACAAGGGGACATCACCTTTTCCCGGCACACAATCTTTGGTGTGTGGTGGTTGTTCAAAAAGCCACAAATTGCACAGAGCTGGAGGTGATCCATGACTGCAGCTGGATGTCAGACACCTCCAATGAAACATCCCTGGAAACATATAGAACAAAAAAAAACCTGGGAAAAGTGTGGGGTGTTTACCTAGACAAACCATTGCAGAGGCACCCTGTCTCCATGTGGATCAGGCCTGGAGAAGAGAAACGTTTGACATCAATGGAAAACTGTCCTGACTTATCCCTATGCTATAGCTGACAAATGCAGGATATTCTGGGGCTTTAGGATATCTGCAGGAGGATGGTGCTGGGTTAGAAGCACTGGGGAATAGAGCTGAACACTAATGGCTCCTTTTGGCAGCAGCAGGGACAGAGACTCCCTGTGGAACTGACATTCTGCCTGCTAGAATGGGATGAAGGAAGAGACAAAAAATCCCTTTTTCTCTGGTTTCCTTTTGACAAATGATAGCTGTGGGTCAGGCAGGTCTGGTTTTACAGCCCTACTGTGCCAGCCTGACATGCCCATAACTCTGCTCTGGCAGATCACTGAAACAATTGCTCATTCTACAAGGAAAGCCAGAGGGTAATTACAGCAAGGCATGTAACACGATTCCAGCAAAGGAAGAGCTCTCCAGGCCTGGCTTTCCACATATTGCCCAGGGGTGCATCTCAGTGCCCTTTTACACGCACACACCTCTCCTTGAACATGCCAGGCAGCTTTCAGCAGGAGGGACCTAAGGCTGGCCCAGACTCCCTGTGCCAACCTGCTGCATCCAGCATCACTGGGGACTCACACATTCTTGACAGTGAGACTGTGGGGGATCTGGAAATTGCTGATGACAGGGAAAACTGCCCAGGTGATGGGGGCAAGAGGAAGGAGTCTATTGGACTTTCACTTGGTACTGAAGCATCTCTCGGTAGCACTGTGGCTCTCTGGTGCATCACAACGTGGGCCAGAGCAGAGCTCTTCACTCAAAGGTGAGCTCTGGAGTGGAGCTTGAGGTGCTGATAAAGGGCTAATGGATGGAAAGAATGTGGGGCATTGCAGATCCAAGTCTGTGGGAGGAATGTTTAACAGTGGGGATGCTCATAAATGATGTGCATCCAGAGCTGCCCCATCAAGCTGTTCCAGCCCAGCCACCTTCCTATGGATGTGTCCTTTGGATGGTCCTCTGGCAACCTGCAGATTGAGGTGGCCCATGCCAGGAGGGAGAGATCCTCCATGTCAGGGATCACAGATTGTTTCTTGGCATCATCTGGGGGCTCTCCATGGCAGCAACAAGATCTCCTAATCTCCAGATGAAAGGCACTGAGGGTGAAGGAAGTCCCATGAAATGCCCTGAGCCAAGCTTCACATCCTACACTCAGCTAAGTCAGGCACTTCCCCAGGAACTGAACATCCTGTTAAGCATCCACAAGTTGTTTTGAGTCCATCTGTCCAAGAAGAAGCCACAAGGAATAACCTTCACAATCGTGCCCCTAACACAGCCTCAGCCAGGCTCTCCAGCTCCAAATCATATTGATGGCTGGAGAAAATGGGCTTCCTTGGGAGCAGGGAGAGCACCAGCACCTTTTTACCGCCTTGCTGCAGAGGGGCTGAGGGAGTGGGGCCAGCTCAGAGGCTGCAGCATTCCTGGTTGGTGGAGACAGACCCGTTCTCCACCACCACTCAGGAATGTGGCTCGAGGTAGAGTAGCAGGTGCTGGAAGGAGGGTTGCAACCAGTTTCACCCTCCAAGAAAAATACCAGCCCCGCTTACCAAGACGAAAGAGCAGAAGCAGCCCCTGCACAGCCAGATTTATAGGTCCCAGCAGGCTGGAAAAAATCCAGTGAACATTTCAGCAAATCCAGCCTCTGTCAGAAGTTACAGAGTGATAGGTGTAAGTCCCAGCCAGACCCACAGCTGCTGCCTCTCTTGAGCCAGCCCCAGGCAGCCAGTGAGGTCACCCTTGCACCTCAGGTTATGGGGATGGCAGTGGGGTTGGTGCAGAGGGTGATGGGTGCACCACAGGCCCCACCCTGGACAGGTTTCTGCAACAGGACAAGCAGCTGGGAGTGTGTAACCCCAGCATCTGGGGGTGGACTGCATAGATGGGGCATTTTTTAGAGGATCTATGATGATAACAGGACTTATTACAAAAAAGGGTGGAGATGGGTCTGGGTAGGAGTCATATCCTGTTTGCAGACATTTCCTGCTCCCCATCAGGGGTGCCCACAAGGACCATCTCCCCAAACCCCAAAGCTTCCTGGAGCTTGGCCCTTCAGGCAGGAGATTGCTGCCACTTCCAAAGAGCTCACAGGGGTATATGGTGACCAAGTCTTGAACAGATGAGCAAGAGGAGATAAAAACAGGGGAGATACCCTTAAAAGTCATTAACATCTCCATTAGTTTTGACTAGTGCCAAATCTCAGTCCTCACCATCCCTTTTTCTCTCACCTGTAGACAGGGACACGGCTAGTCTTCCTGAGTATGGAAAGGACCTGCCACACTGAAGGTGATAAAAGCATCAACTTTCTGTGCCTGGGAGGGGTCAATACTTCCCATCCATCCTTTCACCAGCCTTTATTCACATTCCTGCTGTATCCCAGAGAAACTCCCCCTCTCCCCAGACAAACTACCCTCCTCTCCCAAAATCTCCAGGGCTTTTTGTGCAACAAAACCAGTCCTATCCCAGTATCCCATTGGTAAGTGATGGAAGGGAGACAAGCCTCTACCTTGTGCAGAGCCAAAACTGCTGTGCACCCTTCACACCCATTCTGCTGCAGAGGAGGTATCAGAATCCCTTAGGGCCTTAGTGGTCTCCAATGAGAAGGGAGTGAGGATTCTCCTCCCAGAGATATATTGTCTGAGATAGGTAATGGTCCAGCTGCCTCTCCCATCTCCACAGAAACCTAAGCATCTGTCCAGAGGTGTGGCTCATTGGCAAGGAGTCCTTGGTGCGCCGAGTGTGAAGAGGATAAATCAGCCCCTGCTGCACCATTCCTGCTGTGGGGATGAGTTATGGGCTGGTTGTTGTTGTGCAGGGCAGCCACCAGTTGCAGCAGGGCTCTCTGGGAGAGGGGCTAGGGAGGGAGGGAGGGTGGCATAGATCAGCCAACACAGGGTTGATGATGCAGGTTTCTTCAAGGTGAGAAGCCAGCCCCATGCTCTGGCACCCTGAGCAGGGCAACATGGTGCTAGGGCAAGGACAAGGATGCAGAAGAGAGAGCGAGCAGGCACAGGAGGCAAAGCTGCTCCTCTGCACAGAGTTCCCATGCCAAGGAAAAACATCCCTTCTATTGTTCATCATCTCAGCATCCTAGGTTTTTGCCTCTTCTTCCCACAGTCCAGTTTTCCCTCACAAAGGACACAATTTGAGGGTCACTGATGGTCCTTTAGCTCCTCAGAGGGGTCAACTTCTCCCTCTGGCATCTCTGAAGGTGGGCAAGGCAAGATGGTGGAGCTGTGGTACCTTTGGGATAGAAATATCTTTTGGATAGAGAGCAAGGGCAGAAGCACATGGACACTCTTTTTAGGACTGTGCCTCACATGCTGAGCTCTGTTTTGAGGGTTAGAAAAAGAGGCAGGACTCTCCAGCAGTTTTTCCACATCCCCATGCCTCTCATGGGCCAAATCCCCCATGTAATGCCCCAGGTTGGTACCCAACTCCAATGCAGGGCCGGTGCTCAGACCTATTGCATCCCATCCCTCCACCATCACACCTGGAGCCATGCAGGGTCCTGGTGGCTGAGCCTGGGGGCACCATGCCCACAGAAGCATGCTGGGCTCCCAAGCAGTCTTCTCTGAGGTGAGGATGCAGCATGTTGCAGCTGCTCTGAGTTCCCAGACACAATTTCAACTCCCTGCTGGAGCCACAACAGCTCTCTCACCTGGAGCAGAGAGTGGGACTCAGCAAGCCAGTTAAGGGGCTTTTGCAGATTTTATAGTGCCCTTTATCGTAGCTCTGAAGCAAACTGTGCTCACCCAATCCAACCCCTTTGGAAAGGGCTCCTGCTTCACTTTCCAAGTGCATCTGTCCATTTTAGCCAAGTTTCCCAATGCAGCAGAGGTCATGGGATAGCACTTTGTGCCTCTGTGTATCCATCTCAGCACTCTGAAAGCTTGATAGCTTCATCTCCAAGCATCTAGTACCATTCCTGAGTTTGTTCCTGCAAGATTTTGAGGAGGAAGAGATGCCTGTAGGCTGATGGGGAAATTCAGATCTTAGTAACCAGCAAAGGATCATCACAGAGGCTGTTCCTCTATGCAGGAATTGCCAAGAATTCCAGCTCCAGTCTTTCTGCTCTTCCTGAATGGATTGTTCTTCACCCAGCTTCCTCAAATTTACTCTGCAGAGAGCCCTGCTTAAGCTTCTTGATGTGGGAGAGATTCAGGAGCTGCCAGGAATGGAGATTCCTGTGAAGCAAGGCACAAGAGTGTCCTTCCCTCTGTGCAAGACCTGCTCCTGAGCCTCCTTAGACCCAGGAGTCAGCCCCAGTCACAGGTTTTGGAGTTACTTCCACCACAACTGGGCACCTCTTTCCATTCATCCTTCTACAGAATCTCTCTGTCAGTCTCCATCTCAGTCTGTCCCTCTCCTTCTTAGAAAGAACCATTCGATTGGGATGTCTGAGCACTCATTTTTGCCCCATGGTCTGAAACCCTCCCTCTGCCCTGGAGCTCTCTCATGCAACCACTTGTGAACTCCCCCTCCCTGCTCGTATCCACTAGATGTGGCAGAGAGAAGGAGCCCCAGGCAGACCCTGACATAAACAGTGATCACTCTGGGGATTAGCATCACCTGCTTTCAGGCATCGCCCTAACAAACACTCCAGCCTCAGGACAGCCACCCACACAACAGGCTGCCTGGATGAGGTGTTGTGTTGGTGGTAGGTAGGAACAGAGACAGGAGGGTCAGTCTGTCCTAGGAAGGGACAACTGCTGGGTTGGGTGTTGCAGAGATCAACACTTGCTTAGGAGGGAACACTGCTGCCTGAAGCCATCTGTGCCAAAGGCAACAGGGCTCGAATTGATCATGAAAACATATAGGAAAACACCTTTCAGAGCAACTAAACGAGGGAGGAGCATTGTAAAGCTGATGGGAGATAAGGCTCCGGGCTCCCTGGGGTGTTCCTCAAGAGGAACATGGATCCCCTCATGCCATCCAGGCCCAGTGTCGGTGATGTCACTGACATTGTTTAAATGAGTGAAACAACCAGATAAAACAGCAAGGCTTTGTTTTGGGTTTTTTGTTTTTTTTTTCTTTTTTTTATCGTTTTGGTTTTGGCTGGGGGGGTGTTTGTTTGTTTGTTGGTTGGTTTGTTTGTTTTTTTTTCAAAAAAGTCTTATTTGAAAGCTTGTTTCCTTCTGTTAGAAAAAAAGATTTTGAAGTCTGATTTCTTCCCCTGGGCAATCTGTAATCCCTCAGCTAAATCCTGAGCCCTCTAATTAAGACCTCAGTCATTTAAATTGTTAATGAAGATCCATTGGAAGACCATCATTCTCATTCTTGATTTCATCTTGTGCTCTTTAGGGACTCCTGATTAAAATTCATCATCTCAGAAGATATTTATAACTCCTTAAATATCCCTAGACTTCATTAATTCAAAGCCACCTGTTTGAAAAGAGATGGGGGGACCTAAAAGGCACCAGGCAGGATCCAGGAGCTGAGAGAACATTGTGTTGACAGATGACAGTGTTGGCCTTGCTGAGAAGAGCAGCACTGCACAGTATGGGAAGAGACATGAGGAATGTGTATCACAGGGTTAAGGGATACCATGAGGATAAGACATGTATCCAGACTGGTCCTAATGGAGCAAGAGAAGAGATGGCCAAACAGCCACTGGCCACATGTGCCAAAGGGGAGAGACACCCCCCTCCCACATCAGTGTTCTGGAGGGTGTGACAGTGCAAAGACTTGGAAAGGTTGAGCCATAGGAAGAGACCACCCCATGACTCCTCTGTGCCAGTGAACAACCTCTGTGCCTGTCTCAACAACCTACCAGGGACACAGCCACTGCACTCCTCAGGCTCTGGGTTGTTCAGCATGGCTGCTCCCTTCACAGTTTTCTCAACTCTGAATTCCTGTTCTGAATCTCAGTGAAGCTTAACCAGCCTCATGGACCTTGGATGAGCCATGAGGTCCTTTTCCCAGCAAAACCCACTGGGGTAATAGAGAGGGAACCCCAAAGGGTCCAACTCTCCTTCCAACCCATGCCTCAGTTTGCCTTGCTTTGTCTTTTGCTCTCCTGCCATGTCCTCCCTTGCACCACTGAGAGATAAGCAGAAGATTTGCCTCTCCCACTTCTCCTCCTCTGCCATCACTTATATGCTGCCCTCACCTTTTCCTCTCCCTGATCCATGCTTTCCTATGGCTTCCTCTTCAGGAATTTATTTGTCCAGTCCTGAAGTTTGCCATGACTCTGCTGACCTGCTGTGCCAGTTGTTCTCCTCATGTTCAGCCTAAATCTGGGTCTGCTCCCTGGAGCTGGGGACCAAGCCCAGGGATCACAAGCATCACAAGAAGCTTCTCAGGAGTTGTTTGACTGCTGGCCCCAAAAAGAACCCTTTCCTTTGGGATACCAAATATTTTTGCTTAGCCTCATGCTCTCCTGCATTGGGTCAGGTTTTAAATAAAAATGCCCTATTAAAATAGGAAAAGAGTTTTGTTTCAAGGCAGCCTAATGAAATACTCCAGCACTTCTGAAATGAAACATTTTGCCTCGGAAACATCCAGCAGAGCTATGTCAACACTCTCACATACATCCAAATGACTGAAACTTGAACTTACAGCTCCTTTCAGTTCTCTTGAAACCCCATTTTTGGTGATCTACACACAAAAATTCCAGCTGGCTGCTCCTACCTCAGCTCAGGTTTTGCTGCCCTGCAACCCAGTTGAGTTTGGGGGAAACTCATCCCAGGCCCCTTCACCTTGCATGTGACCATCACTGTGACAGCAGCATGCAGCTGTCAGCTGTGCTGCTGATGTGTGAGGCAGAGGAGAGTCCTCCTTCCTCACATGGTGACTGAGCCCAGCCATCCTTGTACCAGTCAGCACATCACGAAGCAGGAAAACAATCCCTGGGTTGCTGTGGACGAAGGAGAGAGTTGAATAAGGATGATAAATGTACTTTGGATCTCTTTGCTTCTAGACAGACACATTTAAAAGTGACCTGCAAGGGACCTTCCCTTTTTGGTCCAAAATAATAGAAGCTCTGAATAGGTTTTAACTCTGGGTTTATTCTCCTTACGCATTTTTTGTTCCTATTAGAAATTCGGGTCGCTGTGCGGTTTCCTCAATAGTGAGTGCAGTGAGGATGCAACAGGAGAGAAGAGTGAACACAAAGGAATGAAAAATGGTTTTTAAACGCCTTCCAGAGTGCCCAGCTTTTATTCTGCTGGAGTGGGAGAGGACGCTATTTAACGCAGTTTGCTTTGTGCATGACAGATTTATTTAACTACAACAATTGTGTGGGAGAACGGAAGCCTTTGTTAGAGTTACAGCTCTCTGTGGCAAGCAGTCTCCATGCCCTTGCTGGAGAAAGGCCACTTTGCATGGAAGAATGAACTGCTTATTTGGGAAAGGCGACCCCAGACTTCACTGCCCGCCAGGAGGCACAATCTGGGATGGTCCTTGACTCTGCCCATGTTTGCCAGGAGGGCATCACAGCTGCACAAGTCCAGCCCAAGGATCTTCCAGATCTTCTAAGCAGTGGAAAGACTCAGGGTCTGGGACAAAAATCCCTGGCTGCTGTCAACTTCTCTTGAACTTCCCAAAGGGACATGCTTATGTTTGAAGTCGTCCAGGCAGCATTTGAGTAAATGATATGTAATGAACCTGCTATATTAATATCAGAACAAAAGATGGTCCATCTGGGTGGATCAAAGACAACCACACCACTTCAACAGGTCCTGAGTGTGGGAAAGATCTTGGCAAGCTTCAGAGAGGCAAAGCTGTCACTGGAGCCTGGCTGCTTGGAGCTGGGTCCAAGAAGCATTTGGAAACAGAGCTATTGTCTTGGATCCAGGACTGCTGAGCAGAGTCCCTGCATCTACAGGACCCTTCTACCTTCCCCAACATCCATGGAAAGCCATCAGTTATAAGGATCAGCTTGGTACATAAACCAAGGAGTTCCTTTGCTCCACAGTACACAAATTTTACGGAAAGATTTGGAGGTATGAAGAGATACAGAATCACAGGATGGGTAAGGTTGAAAGGGACCACAGTGGGATCATCGGGTCTAACCTTCCTGCTCCAGCAGGGTCATCCCAGAACATGTGGCACAGAATTGCATTTAGACTGTTTTGGAATACACCCAGTGAGAGGGAAAGGGAAAGGGAAAAAGAGAAGGCTTATCAAGGACAGGACCCTCCAGCTCCCACCTTCTGCTGGCAACAGTACTACCTGTATCGTGGGGGAAGGAACACTCTTCTGCTAATGGGCACAGCACCGTGACAGATTTCTCCCAGCCCTGGCAGAGGACAGAAATCTCACTCAGGTCAAAAATATTAACATATTTCCACTTTTTGACACACACACACACACAAAAAAAAACAAAACAGTAAAGCAAGACCATGCTGTCCCTTGATTCTTCCCACGCAGGGCAAGATATGGACGTGCCCCAGCCACCCACTGTTGCCCATCCCATCCCATCCCATCCCATCCCATCCCATCCCATCCCATCCCATCCCAGTGCCTGGTCTCTGGTGGTGCAGGGTGTAGCTCCCACAGGTCCCACACAGCCCAGGATCAGTGTCTGAACCCTGGACACCCGCACAGGGTGGGAGCGGGCACCGCAAGCCACGGCCTCCCTCTGGTGGGCGAATCTGGGGAAGGCTCTCCTGGGGGGAGCACCCGGGAAGCCCTGGCAAGGCTGGCACCTACACAAACACCCTTCTCACCTCACTGGATGGAGAACACCCGCCAGGCGTCCTGCAGTCTCCAGCTTCTGGGAAAACAAACCTGTGCAGCCCTGAAAGGCTCATCCCGTCACACAGACCCTCGTGGTGGTCTTGTACAGCCAAACAGAGCCCCCTGTGATGGGCTCATGCAGCCAGATCTTGCTCTCTGCAGGTGCAGAGACTGGGACTGAGGTAATTGAAGGGAGCAAAGGATATGCAAGGGAGCTGGAACCACAGTCCTGGGCCATCTGCAACAGGCTGTCTGACTCCTGGGCTGGGGAAGATTTAGCTCCATCACAGGCAGAACAAGATCATACAATGTCCTGAGTTGGAAGGGTCCCATAAAGATCATTGAGTCCAACTCCTGGTTTTGCAGAGGACATTCCAACAATCCCACCATGTGCCTGAGAGCATTGTCCAAATGCTCCTTGAGCTCTGGCAGCCTTAGGGCCATGACCAGACCCTGGCGAGCCTGTTACACTCTCTGGGTGAAGAACCTTTTGCTATTATACAACCTAAACCTCCTCTGACACAAATTCATACCATTCCCTTGGCTCCTCACACTGGTCACCACAGAGCAGAGATTGGTCCCTGAGGAGGAGGCTGTGGACCACTTCAATAGACCCATAAGATGGTCAGTGTTGGCCAGAGCACAGGGGAAGGAACCAGCCTGTCCACTGCAATAACTGACCCACAGAGCATTTGGGAGCACACAGCAGGGAAGAGCAGAGCAGCATCTCCACAGGACTCACTGGCTCCTCAGGTCTGTGGTTCCCTTTTTGGAAATCCAGGTGGCTCCAAGCCCTGGGATCTTCCAAGGCTTTGGAAAGTCATTTGAGTCCCCACATGGAACTGGAAGGAAAAAGAGAATGGAGGGCCAAGGAAGCTGTTAAAATATCTTTCATGGGCATGATGGGTGGCAAGAAAATCCCAGCTGCTCCCAGAGATGCTGAGATAGCCCCAAGGGATGTTCTGGGAGGCCTGAAGATGAAAAGAAAAAGGCTGAAAAGAAATAGTCAGGGGAACTGGGAAAGAATATGCAAACTCAGCTAAGATCTGCAAGGAAATGATAAAGGCCATGGAAAAATAGAAAAATAATACTGCCAAGAGGGCTACTGGGAATAAGAAGGAATTTTGCAAATTGCAGAAAAGGGAAAGCAAATACAGTGTGAGTCAGCCCATTAATAAATGAGAAGAGAATGCAAATTAATGAGAATTCAGAAGCAGCTGAGGTACTGACCTGCTTTCAGATTTTCTATTTCATTCCCAGCACAACTGAATTTTGAGATGCATTAACCCTTTCCTCTGTAATCTGCGGGACTGACCATGACACTGTTGGTTCAGAAAATCTGGGAGCCTGTGGCAGTACAGTGGCCTCCTTCAAACTCCTTCATGCACTTGTGCAAAACTTCATCACAGCTGAATCTCAACCATCTGGGATGGGTATCTCAGCCCTGTGTATTTTCCCAGCAGGGACCCTTTTCCTGGAAGCCCCCATTCCCATGTGGCTGGGCTCATACAGAGCCTGAGGGAGGTCTTCTCTCTCACATGCCCCACACCTCTCCTTCATTTTCCCAGTCTGTTTATTTTGTCTATTGATCCTATTTGATTTGAAACAGTTTTTAGAAACTTTATCCCAGCCAGCTATAGTGGAGACCAGCTTCTCTTTCTGCTCCTGCTGGGAGCTGTGGATCTTAGCCAGTGTAAACCAGTACTGCTCCATTATGGCCATCAGAAGGTTCTCTGATATACCAGCACCCTTTAGCCAAAAGAAGAAAGGGTCAAAGCACTTGCTGCTGGTAACACAGATCAATGGGGTGTGTGCTCCATTCTTCACTGTCTCTTTGGGAGGTCCCAGCACAACATCTCTGCTGAGTGGTAGCAGCTCCTGTTTGATGATGTATTCATTGATCTTTGCCACCTCCAACCTCTGAATTCCACATTTCTAAACTAATCTGCATCACTCCAGGATCCACCAGCGAGTGCCTCATTCTGAACCTTCCCCTCCTGCTCCTGGCAGCATTATTTGCAGGGCAAGGTCCTGCAGCCTCTGAGTCATGTGGATTTTTGTCCTTCACAGCAGTCCAAAGACCCTTCACAGCAATCATCCTCCCAGGAGACACTTGAGGACTTTCATGTCCTGATTTTGCAACAAGAAGCTTGTTTCCAGAGGCAACAGAATTAAGGAAGCCTGTAGTTAAAGTTGTTCTGGCCTCTGACAGACTTTCACTGTCCTGGCTGCAGTTTCCGAGGCTGGATGCCTGCGTACACTGAGTAGCTGAAGAGCATTTAAGTAAGTTAAACCAGCACTGCTGTCAGTCACAGAATGAAAACCTGGCTTTGAAAATCATTAGAGGGCTCTGCAAATGATGGAAGAGTCAGAGACTGTTTGGACTTCCATGTTTTGTTTTGCTTTTTTTTTCTCTCTCTTTTTTCTTGTCCAAATCCTTTAATAAATGTGCGTTTGTCTCCCAAAGAACCTGGAACTTGCACTTTCAAATGCCTTTTATAGCTCCCTCACTGATCCTCTGGAAACTGAAATATGGGCAGGTCACACAGCCACTTTCTCTGAGGGTACCTCTTGTCAGGACCATCTTTACAAGCTCTGGACCTGCTGTTGGAATTAGTTACCACTGGCTGAAATACTTCTCCAGAGTCCGAGTTCCAAGTAAATACTAAACATCAAGGATCATGATCTAAAGGGGCAGAGAGGTATAAGATAGGGACGTGGAACTCAGTCCTGCTCCACTCTGCACTCAGTTTTTCCAGTCCAAAGTACCCATGAGGGTACTCAGGTGTTATTTCCCCAGGTTTCACTGTCCTGGATGTCCTACCTCAGCTCCCCATCACCTCAGCATCAAACATCTTCTTGTGCTGTGCAAACAGCAGCTCCCAGGACTGCTGTTCTCCTTGCTGACCTCCCTCTCTTCATCACTGTTTCTACTCAGGCTTCAAGCAAAAGTGTCTGTGGTGGGGCAATGAATGCAAATATCTAGTCTGGGAATGTTGAGAGATCTCCCTGGGGGCCAAACTGGCTGAGTTTGAGAAGTCAGACTTACAGCATGACATCACTAGCAGCAGTGGCCCTCTGGTGTGCCAGTGTATGTGGGCAAGGCCAAGGGTCTGTGCAGCCACACAGCCAAGTCCCCAGGACTGTCAGATGGAGCCTGTCTGGGCTGGACACTCACATCCTGTATTTTTAACCTCACCTCCTCTTGACCTTAATGTCTTCAGCTACAGCTGGAGCGTTGGAGCCCAAAGCCTCCCAGAAGCAGTGCTGGGGTTCCAGTAAGCTGTTCAGAAGTGTTTCCAAACCTGCACTGTCAGTTCAGAGCCAGCAAGGATCCCTGACCTGTTTTCAGGCCAAGAAGGCATAGAGCAGGGGGGAATGAATGCAGAGGACATGAATGCAGAGCCTCAGAGAAGCCAGAGGGCCTTCTTAGTAGCATTAGTTAAAGTTGTAAAGCCCTCTAAGATCATTGAGTCCAACCATTAACCCAGCACCATCGGCATGTGCACTTTTAAATCATGTCTGTAAGCAACACAATGACCCATTTTTGAACACCTAGAGGGACAGTGGCTCCATCACTGCCCTGGGCAGTTCCAATGCTTGGCCACCCTTTCAGCGAAGAAATTTTTTCTAATATCCAATCTAGGCCTCCTCTGGTGTAACTTGAGGCCTTTTTCTCTTGTCCTGCTTGTTACATGGGAGAAGAGACTGACCCCTCTCTGGCTCCAGCCCTCTGTCAGGGAGTTGTAGAGAGTGAGATTGTCCCAGCTGAGCTTCTTTCCTTCAGTCTGGGCCCCACAGCTCCCTCAGACTTTTGCTGCAGATCCTTCCCCAGGTCTCAGTGAATGCCAGGTCCCTTTTGGTCCTTTGGAGTTTGTGTTACACCAGGGAACCTCTCCATCCATGCACCTTTTCCTTGTGCAATTCACTGTGTACCCACATTAACGTTTCCCTGCCTTCCCAAAACACACTTGGCCCTCACTCCTCTAAGGCCCTTCAGAAAGGTGCCCCCAGAGGTGGCTTTTTAATGAACAAGACACAGAAGTTGAGTTAAGCTGTGGAGCAGATAATGGCTTTTCCTTCTCTCACATCACCTTCAACCTCAGCCATAGCCAAGCTAGACACAGAGAATGATTAGACTTCAAAATAGACTGAAATTGGCTTAGGCCACTTGCAATCTTGCTTAAATATTACATTTGTTAATTTGGTTTATAGGCCTTTTGCTTTTGGGATGCTTAAACTGCTTTTTCCTCTGTAACCGGGAGGATTAAAAAAGGATTTTTATTTGAAATGAAACTGAGAGGCGTAGGTATTCACAAGACTTCAGCATCACAAGTTATTGGGGAAACAACTCCTGGATGAAATCATGCAATTGGCAGCACCTCAGCACACCCAACACCCACGTGTGCCCCTGCTCAGGGGTTTGTCTGGGGTCCCAGATGTATTCTGGTACCTACAGGTTTGCCAAAGAGGGGAGACATTTCAACTGTCAGGCTCCAGAAATAATGAGACCAGCTTAATAGCCATGATTCTTTAATAGATGCTTTGTATTTGTTTGCAGCAGCCAAAGCTTTAAGGAAAATACTAATTTTAGAGAGACTCTCAGTACTATCCCCCAGATCAGCAGTGCTACACTTGATAAAGCCAGGAAGGCAGCCACAGCTTCATTCTTGTGTTTTAACACTTTTCAGAAAATTTCATCTTTGNCTCCCCATCACCTCAGCATCAAACATCTTCTTGTGCTGTGCAAACAGCAGCTCCCAGGACTGCTGTTCTCCTTGCTGACCTCCCTCTCTTCATCACTGTTTCTACTCAGGCTTCAAGCAAAAGTGTCTGTGGTGGGGCAATGAATGCAAATATCTAGTCTGGGAATGTTGAGAGATCTCCCTGGGGGCCAAACTGGCTGAGTTTGAGAAGTCAGACTTACAGCATGACATCACTAGCAGCAGTGGCCCTCTGGTGTGCCAGTGTATGTGGGCAAGGCCAAGGGTCTGTGCAGCCACACAGCCAAGTCCCCAGGACTGTCAGATGGAGCCTGTCTGGGCTGGACACTCACATCCTGTATTTTTAACCTCACCTCCTCTTGACCTTAATGTCTTCAGCTACAGCTGGAGCGTTGGAGCCCAAAGCCTCCCAGAAGCAGTGCTGGGGTTCCAGTAAGCTGTTCAGAAGTGTTTCCAAACCTGCACTGTCAGTTCAGAGCCAGCAAGGATCCCTGACCTGTTTTCAGGCCAAGAAGGCATAGAGCAGGGGGGAATGAATGCAGAGGACATGAATGCAGAGCCTCAGAGAAGCCAGAGGGCCTTCTTAGTAGCATTAGTTAAAGTTGTAAAGCCCTCTAAGATCATTGAGTCCAACCATTAACCCAGCACCATCGGCATGTGCACTTTTAAATCATGTCTGTAAGCAACACAATGACCCATTTTTGAACACCTAGAGGGACAGTGGCTCCATCACTGCCCTGGGCAGTTCCAATGCTTGGCCACCCTTTCAGCGAAGAAATTTTTTCTAATATCCAATCTAGGCCTCCTCTGGTGTAACTTGAGGCCTTTTTCTCTTGTCCTGCTTGTTACATGGGAGAAGAGACTGACCCCTCTCTGGCTCCAGCCCTCTGTCAGGGAGTTGTAGAGAGTGAGATTGTCCCAGCTGAGCTTCTTTCCTTCAGTCTGGGCCCCACAGCTCCCTCAGACTTTTGCTGCAGATCCTTCCCCAGGTCTCAGTGAATGCCAGGTCCCTTTTGGTCCTTTGGAGTTTGTGTTACACCAGGGAACCTCTCCATCCATGCACCTTTTCCTTGTGCAATTCACTGTGTACCCACATTAACGTTTCCCTGCCTTCCCAAAACACACTTGGCCCTCACTCCTCTAAGGCCCTTCAGAAAGGTGCCCCCAGAGGTGGCTTTTTAATGAACAAGACACAGAAGTTGAGTTAAGCTGTGGAGCAGATAATGGCTTTTCCTTCTCTCACATCACCTTCAACCTCAGCCATAGCCAAGCTAGACACAGAGAATGATTAGACTTCAAAATAGACTGAAATTGGCTTAGGCCACTTGCAATCTTGCTTAAATATTACATTTGTTAATTTGGTTTATAGGCCTTTTGCTTTTGGGATGCTTAAACTGCTTTTTCCTCTGTAACCGGGAGGATTAAAAAAGGATTTTTATTTGAAATGAAACTGAGAGGCGTAGGTATTCACAAGACTTCAGCATCACAAGTTATTGGGGAAACAACTCCTGGATGAAATCATGCAATTGGCAGCACCTCAGCACACCCAACACCCACGTGTGCCCCTGCTCAGGGGTTTGTCTGGGGTCCCAGATGTATTCTGGTACCTACAGGTTTGCCAAAGAGGGGAGACATTTCAACTGTCAGGCTCCAGAAATAATGAGACCAGCTTAATAGCCATGATTCTTTAATAGATGCTTTGTATTTGTTTGCAGCAGCCAAAGCTTTAAGGAAAATACTAATTTTAGAGAGACTCTCAGTACTATCCCCCAGATCAGCAGTGCTACACTTGATAAAGCCAGGAAGGCAGCCACAGCTTCATTCTTGTGTTTTAACACTTTTCAGAAAATTTCATCTTTGGATGAAAACTTTTCAGTTTTGTCATATCTGCTGTTGTTGATGTTTCTCCTAATGTTAATAAAAAGTAGTTCTGGACAAGGCTAATTTTCTCCCATTCTTCTAATTTTTCAATTTTCTCTCACTATTCTCATACTCTCCTATTTTTTCCCATTCTGCTCATTTTTTTTCCCCACTGTCCCACACTAAGGAGTGGGATGCAGTTGTCCAACCCAGTTCAACACCCACCCAGCCACTTGTGGTTGACAGGACCCCTCAGATGTCCCCCCAAGTCCCTCATTGTGGTCCAGGACACATCTTGGTCTTTCGTTCTCCAAAATCACACCATCACCACCATGGCATTTGGGGAATGACTGCAAAATTGCAGCTGAACACTCAACCCAGCTCAGAAAAGGCCAAGAGGCAGGATGTAATCGAGACCTGGCTCTGCACTGTCACAGGCGGGTCTCACAGCAAGCCCTGGTGTTAAAGCAGTGTTTCCTATTATAAAAGACTGTTTTCAGTTACTTACATTTCACCAGACTTCGCCTAGGCTGGGCAATTTTCCACCTCAGCCAGCCCCAGAGCTGCCTGCCTTTATAGCCACTGGAGGGAAAGAGAGGCTTCTTAGAGTTAAAAATACCATCATCCTGAGGCAAGCAGTGCAGGTAGGACAAAGTGTCTGGGCATGAAGTGACACTGTGGAACATGCCTACACAACTGTCTTTCCCACAGATAGCTGGTGTCTGCAAATGATTCAATTCATCCCACCCCCAGTTTGGGCTGAATTGTCTGAAGGGAAACCTAGGCCAGAAGGGTTGGGCCAAGGAGAAGTAGTCCTTGGTCCTTGCTTAAAGAATTTGTCTTTGTGTATGTGAGTACCTGTATCTCAATGTTGCCATGGCTTTTGCCAAGTTATGAGCATCATAATGACTTGTGTTCCCAGGTAACTAGAGGAGACCCAAGGATCCAATCTTTCCAAGAATCCTGCACATTTTTCTTCTACAGTTCATGGAGATGAGATCTTAATTAATGAAGGGATGTTAGAGCATTTTCAACCACAGGCACTACATAACCACTACATGTCTTTTTCAAGGAGAACTTATCACCAGATTTATGCAAATACTCCATATAGTCCAACAACAGAACTGAAGGTGGGAGAAGAAGCTGATAAAAGTGGACCATAATAAAAAAGCAATATGAGGTGGGAGTCAATGTAGGTGACACAGCATCTACATACAGGTGATACAGGACCATGCTGTCAACATGGGGTTTGGGAAGGGCCAGAACTGCAGGTTAAGTAGTTAAGGAGAGGAGGTGGAGAGCACTGCAGAAAGGCAAGGTGTCCTGCAGGTGTTCCTGGCTGGTGATGGCAGCTGGAATTGAAGTTTAGCTGAACTTAATTGTCAGACAGCCATAGCTGCTTCAGGGCCTCATGGAGGACAGAAGTCCTAATAAAATCCTAGTTCATTTAGATCAGGTCTTAAATCTCCCTCCGTGCCAAGTGGGAGGGAGGTGCATGGCACATTTCTCTCTCCATCACATCCCTGATGAGGGAAGGAGAAATGGTAGAGGGGAAGAAAGGAGAGATGGATGGGGAACAGCACAATCTGTGCCTGGCCAAGTCTAGCTGTGAAATTTGCAAGACACAGGACTTGGCCTCCGTGGGCACCAAGAACTAACACAGCACCAGCAAGGTGCACAGTTTCCTCACAAGTGAAATGCCACAGCATGAAAGGGAACCCCTAAGTGAAGCCAACTGGAGGGCACAACTGAGCTACATGTTTGTGAGCATGGTTGTGCTGGAATAGAGATCAGCATATTGCTAGAGGGAGCCTAAAGCCACCTCAAGCTCTCCAGCTATCCTAGCAGCTCTGATCTTACTCCAGATTTGGATACCAGGCTAGCAGAGAGATCTACCAGTCAGAGAAGGGAAATGATAGCCAGGACCAGAACAATTACTTGGGAAAATGTCTGAAGCCATCACAAGCACCTCTCTTCTTGCCCCCATCGAGTACAGAAAAGGGAACAGTAACAGAGTGGAACTGGAGACCCAGTACACCAGCACCAAGTGGAAGGGAAACACCAGTAGAATAAGCCACCTCCCTGGAGGAAACAGTCAAGAAATGGGATAGACCAGTCCAAGCTCTAGGTTTCACAAAAACACCACTATTTCAGCCAGGTTGGGTTGCTCAGGTACGAACCTCACTACAAGTTAAACCAAACCCAAGTGTCTGAAATCAGCATTCAGCTGCTCCTGGGTGAGGTGCTGGTGATGGTAATCAACAAGTAGCTGGTCTGGAGGTTGGTCGGTGATGGAAAAGGGGTGGCAAGGCTTCTGGAGGTGGGTTTTGGCATTGGGAAGGTACCTGATGAGCTCTGTACTTCGGACCAGCGCGGCTAGATGGCACTGTGTACTCTCACAGGAGTGGCATATCCCACCATAGCTCCCATGCCCAGGAATTTAATATCCTGAGTGTTTTCGATTGCTGTTGAAGCCCTCCTCTGAGAGGCAGCTTGTCTGAGGGATGGTGTGGGTTATTGCGAGTTTTGTGACAGCAGGGCACAGGTGACCTTCTCAGGGAGGAAAACTCTAGCAGAATTTTCTGTTTCAGGGTTATTTTAGAAAAGGCAAGTGTATGTTTGAAGGAAGAAAAAAAAAGCCATTTCCAGACAACTACAAACACCAGAGGTAGGACTTGAGAAGTCGGGCCTAGACTGGGCTTGTACCATTGCATCTGTGGAGACATTCATGTTTATGTCCTGTTTATCTGTGTCCCAGGAGGAAGATTAATGAGGGACTCCCAAGGGTCCCTCTCTACACAAAGCACTGGGACATGGTGTTCCCATGCTGTTATATCAGTGCTGGTGTGGAAAACAGGGACCTGGATTTGGGACTACAAAACTCTGAGAGACCCATCTCAGCAACCCTGGAAGACATTTGGTCACTGAGGCAATGGGAAAAAGAGGGGGAAGGGCATTAGATATGAATGGAGGAGTGGATGAGCAGGGTCAGGCAACAGAAGAGGTCCATGAAGCCCTGCCACTGCTTTTTAGTGTCTCGAGATTGATTTGAGGGTCAGTCTGAGATGAGAACCAAGAAGCAACCTTTACAAAAGGCAGAGCAGTCTGGGCCCTCACTCCCCTTTTCCCCCAGCTGGTGGATTCAAGCTGGGAGTGAACCATGTCGTGGTCCCCCAGCTGGGAGTCTGACATCCCTCATTCAGCATCTGCACAGGAGTCAGGAGAGTTTAACATCTCAGGAGCCGGGCTCCCATGTTCTCCTCTTGCTACCAGCTGGTCAGGCGGGCTGCCAAGTGTATGCTGGCAGGAAACTGGGCAGTTTTCCATCAGGATTTCATCCGCAGTGACAGATCTCCGGGGAATATTTCCGTCCTGATGAATCAGCAGTCTCTGGTGGGAGATGGGCTGCCCGCCGGAGGGGTTAACATCCAGCACTCAGGAAAGGTGCGAGTTCCCACATCAGGCAGGTGTCAGCTAATCCAATCCCCTCCAAATCCATCCACCACTGCAGGCCTCTCCCTAATCTGCTACAGTCAGCGCTTGCCCTGGGGCCACAGATCTGGTATCTCTTACAAGCAGAGTGTCAGTATTAACTATTATAATTCTGGGTATTCTTGTTAGCTGTGCCAATGCCCAGCCCAGCCTGGAATCTCACTTCACTTTCGGCTTCAGCAACATCCTGTGGCAAATTGCTCTGTGTGGAGACACTCTTGTTTATCATCCCCAGCCACCACCTGTTCATCTCGCTGCGTTCCTGGGTTATCCCACAGGCAGCACAGTCCCTCTCCACAGCCCTCCCTTGCCCTGCTCACTGCTCAACAACAAAAAATTTTGGCCCTGGCCCTTTATTTCAAATATCTGTCTTTTACGGTGAGCTCAGGAAAGTGTAATGGGATGTTGATTCCCTTCCGAAGTCATTTTGGTGAGATGATCCACTGTTTGTATCTTCTTGTGGCAGAATCTACTGGGGTCCGTGGGAAGCACTTGCATGCATAAAACCCATCCCGTATGAATCAGGACTGCACACCCTCACAGTCAGCACAGCCTTGGGGTTAAAGGTCACCCTCCAATAGGATGGCAAAAGGCAAATGTACTGTAAATGTAAGAGGTGGTTTTCTAATCCTCCTCCATGTAAGGCTCCTATTTCTTACGTGAGAAGCAGGTGTAGAGCTCAAATGGAGACCAAATGGCAATGGGACAGAAAAATGTTAACAAGACAAAAATCAGCAAGTGCTGCACTGAATTCTGTAGTGTGATTAATAAAACAAACATGTGAAAAAAAAAATTCTGTTTCAACACATGTCCATAAATGCAGTGTGTCGTGCTATCAAGGCCATTCTACCCTCTGAATACCCGCCTCTCTGCTTGGGTTCACACTAAAATACTCTAACGTGCTTTCAGGTTGAGTTTTTTTGTTGGGGTTTTTTTT
>VYZS01104140.1:0-41358 GCA_013400695.1 Neodrepanis coruscans
CTCCCCAACCTACAACACCCTTGCTTCACTGACAGGAATGAAACTGGACAAGGAGTACTATGTTATATTAAAATGGGGTAGCAATTTCTCTGTCTTTCAAGTCTGTGAATGTATTTGCTCCTAAAGCCCATCCTGCTCTACCTTCTACCTTTCTCAAAGAACACACTGGCTTAGGGTCTAGAACTCCAAGGGTAATTTACTCCAGTAAATTTACTCAGGTAAATTTCTCTTCCTACTACACCAGGAACCTAGTTTAGCTTGTGGCTCCCCAGTTATATGAATTAGGAAAACAGAAGAATTGGAAGAGTTTAGGAGGAAAAAATCTGATAAAGAGGTTACAAGACAACATCAGACAACACTGAAAGTGCCCAGCAATCTCTATTCTCAGATGCAGCTTTGGAAAGGACTGCAAGGATGTACTTTGTTGTCAGGAGCGTATGACTACTCAGGTGCAGAACTCTAATCACACACCACCCTTCCATGTTCATTTTTACAGTTTTTAACACAGAAAAACAGTTTATTTCCTAGTCCTGATTCTCCTGCTCTGGAGACTACAAGAGAAAGATACCACACCTTCTTTGCAGCTCTCCAAAAGCAACACCTATTACAGGACAAACATTTTCATCACCCACTTGACCCGAAACTGGAAGGACAGCAGTTGCTGTAGACATCCCAAACTGTCCACATTCAACTTGACTGCCAACCTCCTGTGCACCTCCTTTCCCCCATATCAAATGCAGCCTTGAAAGAAGTTGAGACACACCAATAAAAACAACGTCACGCAGAAATTTCAGACACATCTAACTGAGTAAGAAAGTAAGATAAAAGACTGGCTAAGTCACCGGCTACTGAAGTGGCAGAGAAAAAGTTCTCCAACAAGACAGCTGCTTCCTTGCTACCTATGACAGTCATACAATCCTGAACCTCAAACATGAGCAAGCAGAAGTATCCATTGTAGTACAACCATATACATTTATTTTAAAAAAGAAAACACATTACAAACAGAAGAAACCAGAACACAACACAAGCATCAAATCTTACTCTCCTCAGTTAAGTAAGTTGTTGAAACCCTATGCCAGACTCCATTCTAGGCTAAGCTCAAAAAGTCGCTAGTGTAAATTTAGAATTATTCCTCTGAAATAAGTACAGTGTTGTCATTCTAAGGAAAATAAAAGCTGACTGATATTATGGGATATTCTGTTCAGGTGAGGAGATCTGGCTCATAAGTAACAGAAGTTTAAAGATCCACTGGAATCTGACAGTTAAAATAAGAAGCTCTTAAAAAAAAAAACTGTGAAAGTTTCCAAGTATGATTTTTTGAAAACATTTGCAAGGAACAACTTGTTACAAACCTAACATACCGGACTTCTTTGAAAGCAAAGAAAACACTTACTGTGGTTGCATTTGCTGAGGTAACCCAACAGGAGGCTTCTGCTTGATGGTGAATGCCATCTGAGTCATAGGGCCAACCTTTGGTGGGACTTGAACCTTCTGTGAGAAAGTCTGCTGGGCAGCCTGCTGGGGTATGGGCCATGGGTGAACAACAGGGCTCCGGCCTCCAGTGGAAGATGTGTCTTGCACGACCGTATCCTCACAGGAATTACCTTTTGTTCCGGGTTTACACACACAAAGCTGAGGTCGCAGGCACATCCCTCCATTTTGGCACGGTGGTGCACAGTTAGCTAAGAAAAGACATTTTAAAAAGTACCTGTGAAACAAAGCATGAAGGAAAATGCAAACCCTCCCCATCTTAAAAAAAGGCACTGATAGTTAATGTTTATTGGAGTAGAAGAGAGCAACATTGCTAAGCTCCACAAAAGATAGTATACAAGCTGGTATAGCTTCTATTTCTTTCCTACATAAGACGTGCACAACATTTGAACAACTTTGAAAAATAAAATGCTGGTGCTTTAAAAAATAGGAAACACACAAGTTAAATCAAGAAATACAGCATTATTTCAAATCTTCCCATCAGTGGCCTTTTACACTCTCCTTTCTTCCCAGCATCCTTCCTCCTCATTCTTTAACACCCTAAACTACCTCCAGTGAAACAATATTATACCGAGCACAGAATCTTACTACTGATTCAGGCCTGAATTCATTCTATTACAATTACAAAAAATCCCTCAGATATTCCATAGGTACCTAGAATGAATCCCTACAATTACATTGTAGGCCACCAAAACAACGCAGAGAAGCATGAAGTGCTTCAACGTTTCCTCTGCTAAAACCCAAATGACATTCCCTCCACTACCACCCCCATAGCAACATAAAAGAAGAGATGCATGAACTGCTGCTACAAAGAAATGGCTACACCGAGGGGTTACAGTCTCTGAAGAAACAGACAGGTGCTTGTGATTACCCCAAGCCAATTTCTATACATTCTTTGTACCATCAATGAAAAGGGATAAGATTCCTCAAAAGACAACCTGCCTTCAGATAGGATTAATTACACTGCTTTGTGTTGCTCTGTCTAGAGACTATAGAGGGAGCCTGAATAATCAGCCTAGACTCAACACTCATCTCATACACCTAGTTAGTGCAGGATCAATTCCACTCTGAATAAGAAACTAGGAAAAGCAACAAATCTCATAAAAAGGGGAAAAAATAATCAAAAGCAATTGCTGATCATATGTATATATAATACTGCAAAAGCACACCTAATTTGAGGATTTACCTTGGATACTTAAATTGTCAATGCTATTGTATTTTGAGAACAGTAAAATAACACAAAGATGGCAAAAAAATTTCTCTTATCCAAAGGATAGAATTTAACATTAAAATATAACTAATAACATAGCCATCAAAATAATTTCTTCATTAGTCCCATTAAAGATGGGATACAAGGAAGCACTTCTAAAAAAATCACTGCTGAGCTACTTTGCTTCTACAAAGTAAGTATATTTCTAGTATTGTTAAAGATCTTTTAACATACACAAAATGATATGCAAAATCAAAGTTTTTATTAAAACAGGTAAGATCATACTATAAACCATAACATGGGATTCTGTAACATATGCAGATACATCCAAAATTATATTATTAAAAAAAAAGTCAGTCCACAGCCCTGATCCAAATAAATCGTAATACTTAGCATGTCAGTCAAGTACATTATACAATGTACATTTATATATAAAAATAAATAAAGTGCATAAGCTTATATATATAAAAAACTTATTAGGACAGGACTGTGTTAATTTGGAGAACTAGTTTGTTAACTGACACATCCTCTGACACTGATGTGTCAGAGGATACTAACTGTACATGTATAACTGTACATGTGTATACTAACTGTACATGGCACCAGAATTGCCCTACAACTTTCACCTGAGTTTTGCATCTCACTATACTTCCCCCACCATGTGTTGTTCAAAAACTTTCTTCTTTTCAATACCAGTTAGCTGGGCTACCTTAATTGCATATTATGCATCTCCCTGGCAAAACAAAAGCAAAATAATTTGCTTACTTACACTCCTTACTTATATTACTTACTTATATTTGTTTATTTTTGTGACTGTAACTTGTCTTTGAGTGCTGGAAGACTGAAGATCACTTTCACTGTAAACATGAGAAGGGATTTGCAACAAGCATATGCTGTAATCTACCAGCTGAGTCTGCTTCTAAGACTTAGATTTTGCTACAAATATAAAAATTTGCTTAAATGCACATAATCAAAATTAATCATATCTTGGAAAATAGATTCAGGAGCCTTAAATTTTAATTAAGTTTCACTGGCTTTGGAGAGACTCTGAAGACCAGAACAGTGACCTCCGTCATCTCGGTCTACCTCCTGTAGAAAAGGTGCAAAAATGACACTGAAAGTTTTAAATGCTTCAGAAAAATATCAGATAAAAATATGCTTTAAAAAAAAAGAAAAGCAGGACTTTGAAAAGTCCCATTTTTACAACACTAAAAAACATTCATACTGAACATATATATTTCTTGAGATTTATGGACATGCATCTATATTAACCTCTGGGCTTCTCAATAAGTTATTTAAAAATTGAAGACTGAACACTTAATTAAGGTAACAAGAAGACCCAAAAAGTAGTATGACAAAATATCCACTCTACAAGGACACAGATCATGGTGCATCTCCTCTCAAAAGTGAAATAATCATGTATACATACACAAGAGATAGCCCTGAAAAAAACGCAATTCTTTTTCCTATATTGAAGAACCAAAGTTATGCTTCAGAAGACTAAGAAACCTTAAGTTTTTACTTATCACAGTGAACTTCAGGTTGCAGTGAATTTAAAACTATGAAGCTGAACACAGAACATGTTTTTAAATTACCTAATCTTTTTTACCCAAATAGACCTGAAGATTCTTACTTCACTGACAGCAATATAAACCCTGAAAGTCTGTATACATACTACGTATATGCATAAAGCATATGCTCCGCAGGACAAACTGCATTAGTCTAACTGGCCTTGAACAAAACAAGCATCACAAGATCCAGCAACTACATTATAAAAGACCCCTTCTGTCTCAGATCATACAAACAGTGATAACAAGTTAAAAAATTATCCATTAGATTTCACAGCAATGAACCCTTTAACTGAAATCATTCATTAATGTTGTGTAATAGAAGATCACAAAACTGGACCAGAGATCACATTTTTAGGAAAGAATTGAAAGGAACATTTTAATTTACATAATACAGGTTTAGTTTTTAAAATGTCTAAGACAACTGCAGCATGCCAAATGAATGACCTCATTATTTTAAGACAACAATAATGGCACATAAAATGGAAAACACTAATATTTTCCAAAAAGCTAAGCTTCCAAAATCTGGAGTGTGTAAGTATTAAGTCCAAAACTGAAAAGCAGACCAGTATTACTCCTGTGAAAGACAGTTGGCTTGGTCTTATTCAATTTAAGAAGCTCATGACTGGAAATTCAAAATGGAGCTTGGCAAAGATGCAAATAACGAGACTGGCCTTGTGGGTCAAATTCAAGATCCACTTACTCCAGTCTTCTCTCTTCATTACCAAGGTGGATGCTTAAGGGCAGGGTGAAACAGTGAAAATTGTATTACTACAGCCTTCAAGAATTAGAGGCTTAGTAACTTCCTGAGCAAGAGTGCCGGTTTTGTGTTTAATAACCCTCAGTAGACTTTTCTGTCAGAGGTTCATTGATCTGCTTTCTGAGTCTCCCAGTTTCAGCATTCAAAACTTCCTGTGCCAAGGAAGTAGGCCACATTGGAAGGCGAGGCACAGAAATATAACCAACCTTCTCTCACTTTTTAGAAGTGTTCGGAAGGAACAAGGATTCCTTTGGGGTTGGTTTTTGTGTTTTAAGAACATGTAATATGTATCTGCTAAAACCAAAATTACAATGACACAAGTGCTTTGGAAGTACCTAAATCACAAAAAGCTGAAAGCTGTATCCCAAGACACTCATCCTTTTTATCCATCTTTCCCTAATCAGCTACTGTTCACTGCTCTCACAAACTACTACTGGGTTTGACACAACCACTCTGGCCCAGTATAGCTGTATTTGTGACATTCTTTCAGAAAAGCAAAGATAAAACAACATTACCATTGGGCTTACACAGCCCTTCCAAAACATCTTATGTTGTTTTGGGACTGATAGATACTATAGGCACTTTTCAGTCCATGTGTTCATTTTATTACAATTAAGAGTATATAAATACTTGCAGAAGGAAGACCTAAAATAAAATGTTTATAAACAAGTTTCAAAATATGTAAATATTTTAAAACTTCTAGGTATATAGAACGTATTTGTTTGAATATATCCTAAATTAAGCATAATTTATTATATGAAATCAGCAAGTATAAAATATTGTTATGCATGAAAGAAGTGCAGATAAAACTTCTCTTTGTCCTTTCAAATTAATCTAAAGACAGGTATAACTGACTTTGTCACAAAACAATGTTTATATTAAATTAATGCTAATTTTTTAATTAAGATAATTACAATAATTACAAAGTAACATCAGACTTACAAGTTTATTTCCTTATGTCTCTAGATCATGTGGAGAATTGACATCCACAAATATGTATTTTCAGTGAGAAACTCACAATAAGAAAAATTGTAATGTCCCAAATGTTTCCTGCACTCAAGTTTCTAGCCTTTTAGCCTCAGCTCCACCTTTAAGCATCTCCTTTATCAAGCAACTGCTGTTAGTTTGTACTTAAATGTTCACAAAATTTTTCTATATAAATGTCTGTATTTTTTAAATTTCTATAAATTTCTAATACTTCAACAATAATTACAGTAAAACAGTGTTGTGAGTCTTGTGCTATTTCTAGTGCACCCATTCACAAAGCTTTTTCTTTCTGTTTCCAGATGAAATTTATCTCTTCTTCATCCTCTTGACCACACATAGTCAAGCACCAGCTTAAACAAGAATGCACTGACCTGCAACAAATTTCATCACAGTGCACATTGGCACAGTATATATTAATTTCTCCCACAGGAGTGTGAAAATCCTGTCAGGCAAAATTCATGGTAGAGGGAAAGTAACAGAAAATACAGTAACTGGAAAGAGGATTGTAAGTATGGGGCTGTTTCAGACTCCAGTATAAAATGGTTGAGAAATGATGCATGAATCAAGTTCACAGAAAGGGGAAGAACCAACACTGTGACATGGATATGTCTGTACTTACAGCAGAAATTTCAAGTTGCTTTACAGGCAACATAGGAATACTGTTAAAAGGCATAACAAATTCTGTCCTTCTTATTTGATTAATTCAAGATTTCTATTCCTTGAGTACACAAGGAAACCAAACCAAAGCTCATCTTGGTTGAGTGCACATCTTAAACAAAAAGTTGTAACACAAAGGCACCTTTAACTCCTCCTGTGTTGAAAGACAGAGTGATGATCCCCCATTGATTCCAGAAGAAAAACAGTGAAGCACTTTCTTTGGAAACCAACAAGATGTGGGTTCTGAAAGGAAAGAGGAATATTCCAGTTTCCCTCATAAAATTGGAATACAGTGTTGACATCCTGGAGAAGAGCAACAGTTCCTAAGAATTCCCTGTTCTCCAAATTACCCTACTGATTAGCTCACTGTTTGATTTTATGCTTTTATACTGGATACCATTTTAAGTCTTAAATCATCATCAGGACTGAGGATGCTGCACTGGAGTACAGAAATCCAAAACATTACTCAAGGAAAATTCGGTGCTCACCATCTAATGCTTTTGTGGGGATCTGGTTCTCTGAGTATCTCACTCCAAATAGTTTTCAGAATTTTTCCAGAAATACACCTAACAATTCTAAACCCTCATTAAGAAGGGAGGAGAAAGGAGTTTGTAACCAAGGGTTCTACAACCATGCTGTAAGCTCATTCTATAAAAATGTTGAAATCTCCTCAATTATAATAAGAAATTGCATTAATTGTAGAAAACCTGTATGACCTCTACACTATTAATGGTTGACGTATTACAACCATCTGTGTCTTTCTACACAGGAACTTTGTTTTTAGCATAACTACGTGATCTTAAGGAATTCTTTCCTTAAATACACTTCAGATGAAAGCTGTGTTGGAATTCTTTGCTAGTCCACTTCAAAACATCAGCTTCATTCCCATACTGGCATATAAACATGACCTCCAAAAAGGGAGGGAAACAAAAAATAATGCTTTTGGCATACACATTTCTTTTAAAACAAACACAAAGAAAAATCAGTTTCTCTCCCAACCTATGTATGACAACATAACATACTTTATTAATATTATTTTCTGAATATCGTCACAGTACGATCTCTAAATGCCAAGATTGATCCAAATTTAACAGCAACTATACTCAAATGTTTCAAAATCCTAATCTTACCAAAAGGATGCAATCATAAGTATGCACATAACATGCTGTTTGATGCTTGCCATTTTCATTCATGTTGTGTTTATGGTCTCTATATAAATACTTAAGACTGTACAGTCTGAGAGACATTTTAAAGTATAATTATATGAGGTCTTAATTACACATATTCTGACATGGCTATAGATCATTCTATAATTTCAGTGTAAAAAAATAAAACCCTTCACTACAAAATGGACTAAGCCAAGGAAACTAGGAGATTCACAAATTACATCTGTTCTTACTGCTGGAGTGGTTAGCACTCCAGTCTGCAATCCTTTTAATTGTCTTAAACTTTCTCATTACAGTGCCTACTCATTTTGTTACAAAATATCTCATAATAGTTTGTTCAGTTTCCTGCATATTTAAGAGAAACTCAGTAAAGAGATAACGAAGTATTTAACTGGATGAAGACTCAGACAACTGAAGTCTTACAAAAATAGAGAAAAACTGGAGAAAAGACAATCATAACAAAGTAAGTAAAATGTTAAGCACAATGAAGTTTTTTTCTAAATTCAACCATGAGCTTCTCTGAAACTCAGGTCTAAACTGCCATGTAGAGATAATAAAAAAACCTGATCTGATTTATGAAAAAAGCAAATCTTGCCATAGGACACAAGACAACTTCCCTCTATTAGGAACCAGCTCTCCAAAACTCTAGTTTTATGCAGAGATTACTATCTGCAGCTCACAAAACAAGTAAATGGCCAAGCAGACCTATTTTTAGCTTTGTATTTAAATAAACATCTTGCTTTGCTAACATGTAAAATCATTGTTCCCCTTCTGTGTGCAGTCATAAAAGCAGTGATGCTAAAGGTTTCCTTTCTTTCTGTAGTCAGTGGTCAGGACCTGTTTTCTAGGAATAAATTAGACTACACAAATCAAGTACTGGTACTTTTAAAGGCAGAACAAAAGAAAACTAGAGCAAAAAGCCTCAAATCCAATCCAGTATCAGGCCATGTTAGTTACAGAACATGGACTGACTTGACACCTTGAACCACTGATAATCTGCTAACACCCAGTACTGCAGAATTTGTACAAGGAGACAGTCTTCATCCACTCTCCACAAATCCTATGGCTCCCAGGCAATCCAAGCTTTCTTTCAGGCAGCATCAGTTGGAACAAGCAGCTCTTCATAGTGAAGGTTGCAAAGAAGAGTATCATTAGAGGTGCTGCACTCAACTTCTTCTTAAGGCCCAACAGAGAGCAGAATCCCACCCCTCATCACAGCCCCACTGTCTCAAAGGCTGAGAGGATTGCAGATCCATACACACAGCCACTTTGCCCTGCTCTCTCACTTTGCAGGAGAGGAAGGAGAGGGGAGTATGCCCTTCTCCACACGCAGGAAGAACAGCCATACAGAAGAGAGGTGTAAGACTAGCACTATATCAAAGTATCACTTCACTGTCAATACATCATTTTGTTCCTGCACACATGCACAGTCAGTGGATGAACCACAGCTTCTCCCAGCACCTATACAGCTTTCTACTCCACTTTCAAATTACACACTGAAAACAAAGAGCCAACAAACCTGAAAGGGGAAAAAAACCCCAAACTCAGTTTTCTGGGTTCCTTCTGATTATGTATTAAGAAAGGAAGTGTTGGGGGCTTTTTATCCATTGTAGATTTAACACAACTTTACTACATGCCCTGCTTCTTTTGTTAACACTAGCTGCTGCAATGAGCTGAACAAATTCACTATCAGTCTGTCATTTGCTTCAGTGCTGGAGCACACCTTGAGTAGTTTCTTTTAAAGTTCTCTTCTAGTTTTTTGTTTTGTCTTAATTCTGTACACCCTTGTATTTGTAGAGAACAGAGACTATGTATCATTATAAGCTTGTTTCCAGTAAAGTCCCCGGGTGTCTCACAAAGAAAAGGCTGGGTAGGTTTCATCTCATGAGGAAACATGGCACAGTCACATGCGTACAACATGCATCAGCTAACAGCTCCCTCATCTTCTTACAGTTCTTTTACTACCCCCTCTCTCACAGGAGGGAAGTTAGCTGCCATCAATGGCCAGACACTGCTCAAAGTCTGCTGATTTGGGTCAGATTCTCTCTTGAAGCACATCTTACCACTGCATTTGCATTTACTGAGGTTTGGTTTGTATTGTGGGCCATCTTTAGGTAAATGCATTCTATTCCTTTTAGACACAAAATAAAAATATGTTTAAATAATAAAAGGCTCTACTCAAAACATGAACACTCCAAGAAAGCACTGAATGTATTTCAGCCTCATATTGGTGTTCATTCCATGAGACCAGACTACACATTGACCAAAATAAAACACTAAGCCCTGAAACACACATCCATTGAGTCTCAGGTCATCAAAACTAAAGGCTTTTGTTTTTCAATCAGCTCCTGTCAGCTCCTTCTAATGTAGACAAAGACTACAAGAATTTGGACCCTGTCATTCTAGCCCATTCCCAAGGGCAGTAAGTGAAAAATAAAGCAGCGTAGAAATACCAGAGTGCTAACAACAGTCTTTCCACTACAAAAGCCCATCTATTCCTTGTATATGAAATTCAAAAGTTTGTTTACATAGAGTAAATTTTAGCAGTTAAAATTACTGTAGCAAGCATAGCAGAGGCAAAACCAAGCTTCTCAAGTAATGGCATTCAGTTTTTCCATTCTGAATTGTTTAAAAACCTCATCAAACAATAGATTAAAAAGGACTAATGTATAGGTCAGCAATGTGAAGTCAAAGTAGTCTTGTCTCTTTAAAACTGAAACTTTTAATTTTGATTTAGACAATTTGAAGAAGATTGATACTGCTTTTACTGAGACGATAGTCCTAGAATGGGAAGAATCAACATTTGGGGACACTATGTTATAGTTAGGTTTTGTATATACAATGTAAACAAACAGAACTTGGGAAAACCAAAAGTCACAAAATTGATTAAGCACAAGCCTCAGAAACTGTTTATAGCCAGAAAACCTCCAAGAAGCACAGCTGCAAACATTTGAAGTATGCAGTTCCAAGGATCAGAAGTATAGCTCTCCTGGATAACATAATTTCTAAGAGCTGAACTGAAAACAGAAAAAGAGTAGATTCTGAGCAACCAATATTAAAATATTTAGTATTTATCTGTATTTACTGATACAGAGTTTTATGTCTAAACTGGAGGACTCATGTATGCTTCCAAGCTTCCAAGTCTGGAACCTAAACCTGTATCACAACTAGACCTAAGCATGCAACCTTTTCCTCTCCTTCCCCAAGAAATTCAAGAGTACAACACAGAAACAACATAAGACATACTCCATCCAGGTCTTGGACAACTGGGAATCTAGAACTACTGGTCACATTGTAAAGTGACCATGTCCTAAAGGATACACAAAGCTCTACCATGAAGTATAGTCCTGGAAGTTTAGGGATCAGGTGGCTCAAATAAAACAGGGAACAAAGGGAACCCCTCCTCTGGGCAAGTATTCACAGAACTTTCCAGTCTCCCGCTTTTAAAGGAGTAAGACTCTACTGTTGTATATTTTCTTATTCTGAAAAGTAAATTAAACCCCTATAGCACATTTACTTCAAGTTGAGTCAGGAAGTCTTTCAACAGAGAATTAGCAAGATAATCTTTTAATACAAAAAAAAACCCAACAGACTGTTGGTCTTATTTTCTGATGACCTTTCCAAGGTGCCCAAACACACAACAGATCAGAAAAGTTCCTGATCAAACTCACAGAATTCAGTCCAGTTCCAACACCAAAATCCTCTCCTTATGTCCATGCATGAAATACATGCACACACACAATATTCCCAGCTAAGCAAGACAGAAGAGCATCTTTATAGGAAACAGCTTTAACTAATAGAAATTTAGTAGCAAGTAAGGAACTAGGAGACAACAGAATTCAATAGGCTAAACACAGAGTTGGGCAGCAGGCACTTCTGATTTCCAGCACAGGCCTTCCCAACAGTTGTTATAACTTGTCCAAGGCAACTTCCACAAACAAAATAAACAATAAAACCCCCACACTCTAAACTTTACTTGCCTTACAGCCATATTATAGAGCTAATTAATGTTTCTATAATGCTCTGTTATGCAACAAGTACTAACAAAACACGGTGTCTCCAGCCTTGGTGGTATCTTATTACTGTACTTACACAGATTATAACCTGTGATAACTATGACTGGAAGACAATCTTTGTTATAAAACCTTTCACGTGCTTCTAACTTTCCAAGGTGTTTACTGCTGCGGTTCAATGTTTCCACCTTTGTCTTTACCCAAAGGTGGATGTTCTGAAAGTTTAAAAAAGGTTAGTTTTGATTGTTAGACATTATTCTCCCAGCATAAAGCAATTCTGAATCCTTTTAACACTGAGCTTTATGATTTCATCTTTTTAATTAGAATGATGGAGTTCTTGATAATTGAAGTAACATCAAATTTCAAAAAGAAGTTCTTAAGATAAAACTTCACAATGTAAAACTGAAATATTAGACACTGGGGGGGAACCCTATATGCCTATATTGGATACAGTAAGCACTCCCATACAGATAGTTTACAGGAAGACAGAAGTTAACCTTCTGAGGACTGTAAGGCTTCCAAGAGAATATGAATAACTATAAACACAACAGACAGTTCAGCTTCAGACTAAAATTTAGAAAAAGGACTTTAAAAGCCCACTTGCCTCTTTCATACACATGCTGCCCTCTGACCTGCACAGAAACATTTCAAATACCCCCTGCTGCTGCTACTGAGAGAAAAGCGATGCGGCTGCCACTGCTCCCAGCCAGAGTGGGAGAAGTCACCCAAGGGAATGGCAGCCTCAGCCATAGCCTCATGCGTGGGAAAGTAGGGCCAGCAACCACCAGCATGCAAAAGAAAGGGAACAGGAAGCGACCTGGGCTGCAAGACCATACCTCTTCCCTTCACCCCCTCCATCTGTGGGTTACAGGCAGGCTTATTCACACAGGTGCAGCAGAGCAGAAACATATGCTGCTTGCTCCAGCCTGGGATTACACCTGAGCTAATAAACCTCATTGATCAGAGCTGGCTCTCAGCACTCTGGTTCTGGAAGCATGATGCAGACAAATGGAAGTTGGCTCTGGAAAGAGCCAGTATAGGCCTGGGGTTTATTAGCTCAGGCTTTGCACCGCACAAGAAAATAAAATCTGGCCCTAGAGACCAAACAGTTATTAAAGTGATACTGAGCCTAAGATAATAAACCCTGACAGATCCAAACTGACTCCGCATCAAGTCAGCTAAGGTGTGCTGACATCCATGGCACAATTAATCCACTACTGCAATAATCCACTCAAAACAACAGAATGCACTATCTGAATTTAAAAATCACTTATTTTTACAGGAAACAAAGAGGTTAACTGTTTTACAGTAGAAAGGAACATCATCAGCTTCCAGAGAAGGTGATACCTGGCTTTTATGACTGTGAGACTAATCTTCCATAGCTAAATCAAGTCAATGCTATCTCATGGTTTGCCTAAGTTACAAAACAGACAATTTCAGTACATTTAGTGTTTCACGTTAGCCTGCAAAGAGAGGGATGAAACTGAGAAGATCCAAGCTAAGTGTATTATACCCCTGCTAGGAGGTATTAGAGTAGCATCAGAGAAGGCAGCAAAAAACACTTAATGCTAAGGAGAGCCTAATAGCAGAAGCACAAAAAGAGAAAGAAAGCTCTAGGAGAAAATCCCCCCCACCTTTCTTTTAACTCTTTCTCTGCTGCTTCATTCCATTTAATTAATGGATTTCAATTAAATTCTATGCAGTTACCCATAAAATCCAATTGTCTGACTTAGTCCTTACTGAAGACTCTAAAAATAAAAAAAACCCACACAAAAGAGAGAACAGTTAAATAATAATCGGAAAAGTGAAAAAGCAAAACTTAAAGGACTGAAAGCAAAGAAAACTACTTCATTTACAAGCCAAACAAGTTATAACTTCAATCCATCCTTTATCTTGAAATAAAAGTTACTAGAAGATGGAGAATGTTCCTTTTTCTGGCTTTGTTTAGGTCTTGTTAAAAATAGTGAAAAGAAAATTGTTTGACAATAGCATTGCAGTTGAAATACAGTTTTTCAATTCATCTCCTGAAATTGCTATGAGATTTTTTCACTTTGATGAGTATTTCAGCTAAGATAGGTGTTTATTAAGCTCTTCAATTAGCCTCAAAATACTACAGTAAGCTGAAGGAAATGATTTTAGTGCTTGTAAGGTCTTAAGCAAAAAAGGTGACTAACCTAACAATGCAGCATATATGTTAAGCTGAAAATGTTAATTTAAAGGAGTAATTTACATACATGTCTAAGGTGGTCAAGGAAATTGTGAAGTTTTGTCTTTAACTACTCTAATAGTCTTTGCTTCTTAGCAACAGGTACACACAGGTCAAAGGTACCTGACCTTATTCAGGATTACAAAAGTGATTGCTCTGTATTGTGAAAAATCCCACACTACCAAAAAAAAAAACCCACACACAAAAATTACTCCAATTCAGGACAGAAGTCTGCCCTTCTGCCCTACTGAACTAAAGCCCCAAGATCTGCCCAATCTCACTGATACCCAAAGGAGTTTCCTGAAGAGGTATACCATTCCAGTCTTTCCTGACCTCATGGCAACATTACTCCAGTTTAGCCATTTGTAGTCATTCCAAATCTTGCCTAAGTTAGCAGTCATTCTTCCACTTTCACATTAGAAAGGATAACATGAGTATAACAGTATTGTCTCTCCCAGCATTATTTTATGCATGTATTTTGTATTTCTAGTTATCAAAGTAAAGGTACATCCCTCACCAAGACTTCTCCAAACCTACTTCCTTTGCCTTGTTCAATGCTTTCAGAATTCCATGCCTAAGGCTTAGGATCACATGGGCTATTGGTGAAGAGACAGTGTGGGTATTTGGTAATTCCTGACTCCCCACCTGTGCTCCTCTAGTAGATTCTTTACCCTGTTAAGCCACCCATTCAAAAAACCACTAAAACTCAAGCATTATTGGGGATGGGCGGAAGGGGGAGGGAAGGAAGTGTTTACAAAAAAAACAGCCTCCACTCTCCAAGTCACTGTTTGAGCTGAGAATAAATGTAGGAGGGACCCTCTATTCATCCTTTAGCCATGTTGAAGGTTAGAAACGAGGGATTTGGGGATGAAAAGTGTTACGGCTGCTGCTGTGGATTCTGTAACCTAGCCAGCACCTCTCTGCCCACATGCGATGCCAGCATCCACAACCTCGCCAGACACCAGCGTGGTCCCCTCGGGTCCCCGCCACGCTGCTGACCGCAGAGTCGTCCCATCGCACACCCACCTCCCTCCCCGACCGCTCGGCTACTCACGTTTGATGCACCTCTGCGAGCCCGTGGCCTTGCTCCAGCCGTGGCAGCACTGACCCCCGCACACATTGACCCTGCGGGAACAACAAAGAAGGACGAGTGTCGGGAGGGTCACCCCCGGTCAGCCCAGCTCCCCCCTATCCCGAGCCGGGCAGAGGGGCGGGCACTGGCCCGGGGTGAGAAAAGGCGGGAAGAATTAAACCTCCCGATTAAACTCGACGTCCCAGCCGGAACGGGACCGGCCGCGGACTCCTGGGACAGGGGCTAGCTGCTCCCGCGCCCGGTCTGATGCCGCGGGGAGGCGGCAAAGAAACGGGGGCGTTCCGCGCCAACAGCGGGTTTGCAGCCAGCCGGGCACCGACGGCGGGCACGTAATGCCGCAGTGCCCCCCACCCCCTCCCGACGGGGGGCGACAGCGGCCGCGAGGAAGATGCTGGAGGTGGTCGGGAGGCTGCCGTCGTGGAGCGGGAGACGTGCGGGCCAGGAGGGCGCCTTACCCCGGCAGCGGCGGCAGCTGGTGCTTCTGGCGGAGGGGCAGGGAGGCGCTGCTGTTGCCGTGGGCTCCCGGCGGCGCCTTGGACCGTGGGCCGAAGCGGGCCGGCTTGGCGAAGGAGGAGGCGTGAGCGGCGGAGTTGGGGTGGCCCTGCCCAGCGGAGCCCAAGCGGAGCTGGACGCCCGCGCCGCCCGGTTTGCTCATCCGCCGGGTCCGCTCCAGGGAACCGCCGCCGCTGTAGCGCGTGTTCAGCTGCACGTTGAACGTGCGCTGCTGCTGCTGCTCCCCCCCGAGGAGGGTAGGGCGCTGCTGCCGGCTGCCAGAGGAGCCCCCCCGGCCGGGCTGCAGGACGTACGTGATCCTCCTTAGCCTGCCCTTTTCGGAGGCTGTGAGCGCTGGTGACAAAAGCGCACAGGCAGCCAGGAGCAGGAGGAGGAAGCCCCATCTGATCCGAGCCATTTCCACAGTCGGAGCCCCTGCAGCCGGCGAGCTTCGCGGACTCGCGCAAGGGTTTCCTCTCCGTGTGTGTGCGCGACTTTCGCCCGGCGCGCGGATCCCTCCTCCGCTCGCTGCCCCCTCACCTGCTCCGGGCGGGGACAAGAAGGAAAAAACCCTCAGTATCCTCCCGCCCGCCCCCCAAACTGTTTGGAAAGTTCAGCAAACACTTCGCCCCGTGGAGCAGGAAAACATCGCTGGAAGAAAGGAAGCGGCGGGTGCGAGTCGAGCTGCGAGCCAGAGCGGGAAGGGAGGAGGAGCAGCAGGGTGTTTGCTGGAGGGGGGGGTGGTCGCAATGGAGAGCAGATGTCTCGGTTGCTGGAGCTGCCAGGGGTCTGCGCGCGTATGTAAGAAACGGCCCTTAAGCCGGTCCGGGACGTTCCAAAGCCCCCTCTTTAAGAGTTTCTCCGCGAGCGAGAGTGTGCGAATGGGAGGGGGCGGAGGGGTGGGTGCCCCTGCCCCGGTGCCGGCCCCGCGCAGCCAATCTGGGGCCGCCGTGACGTCAGGGGCGCTCCCTCCCGGGTGTGGGGAGGGGGCCGGGCCAGGTGACCGCGGGCAGGAGCAGGAGTGGGGCGGCCGCGGGGGTCCCCGCTCCGAGCGGGGCGGTCTGAGCCTGCGCCGCTAAGCAAGACTTAAAAAATACCTGTTTTAACTTAACAGGCCCCGACTTGCCTTGTGCGACAGAGCGCAGCTGTCCCGTGCAGCTGGAGTAGTGTACCTGTACTTCTGCAAAGGCTGAGCCTTTCGGTTCTATCAATGGAGATAAGGCTTTAAACTCCCCAAAGCGTTATCTACGTATTTCACTCTGTAGGTGGGAGCTCCATTGTAGCACTTACACATGTTAAAGGTGAGGACATTCCTCAGTCCCGTCCTGATGAGAGCCAGAGGTTCCTCCTAGCAGAAATGCTAGCAGGATAAGGAGGGACTATATTCTTTCTTGTTTTTCTTCAGGTTTATAAAGCATTATGTATTACTAAAGAACATAATACACAACACAATTGTACACTCATGATTAATATAGAAGCAAAACTGCCCTCATTTTTCTCCAGAGTGTCTTACCCAATCTCACCCTTTAGCACTGTAAATAAGAAAACAAAATTCACAACCTGAAGGTTACATCTTTTAAAATACTCAGAAGCTGATGCATCCAAGTTCTTTCCAAGAAACTTTGTGGAGAATCATTTTGCAGATCTAATAGCTTTGATTCAGGTCCTCCTCCATGGGTTCTCCTCTGGTCTTTTCCAAAGCTTTTAGGACACTGACCCCTGCTCCAAACTGATGAGATTTTGCTCTTAAGTGCTTTGGGCACAGCTACACAGCCAGCAAGGGGAGCAGGAGGGTTTTACATTGACAAGATTCCAGGCAAGAGTTAGAAGCACAACAGTCCCTTCCTCCTTAGTTCTCATCTATTTCAAACTGCTCAAAAATAAATAGATGTTTTAAATAGATGAGAGTTTGAAGCTTGCTATAGTCATAGTGTAAGGGAGACATATCAATGTTAAAGGCTTCTGCTCCTGTGCCTCCAGCGGTCTGAATTAAAATACAGCATTCAAAAAGAAAATGCCAGAAGCATTGGGTCTTCTAAATCCACAGTGGTTTAAACAAGAATGAAACTGTGGTGCTTCAGAGGAAAACTGAGATAAAGCCTGAAAGTTTAGAGCCCCAGTTTGAAGATAACTAAGAAGTTAACTCAGACCACTGCCTCCTCTCTTAGCAAACATAAATCTGTTGGTTTTTTAACTTGGAAGACATTCTGAGCAAGTGAACTGTTCAGCCGTCCGAAGGCTAATTATTGTGAATCCTAAGTATGCTAAATGTTTTTACAGTATTTAGGGGAACAAAAAAATACCCTGAAACCAGAGTAGAGGGGGTGGGGACTGAGTAAGCAGGGAGAAATCAATTGTTGCTCTGCATAAGGCTGCTGTCCTTCAGAAGTTTTCCAGAATGAGATCACAGCTACGTGTGTGGCTGGGTTTGTTGAACAGAGGGCAAAAACTGCATCATTCCACAGCAGAAGCCAGTTGCTTTTAAGAAATGTGGGGTTTAAGTCATGTCAAGCAAGGGGCAAATGCGGTGTATTACTGTCTACTGCACAGCAAATGGTAAGGGACCTCAAGGGAAATATATCCACAAAGGTGGATGCCTTGCGTAGAACCATTGAGGTATAAAACATGCTTGAAAAAATATTTAGTATTATCTGAAATTAATTGGTTGAGGTCAAGCACTCCTCACAAATTTACATGGCAGGGCTGATTTTTAGTGTTCTCTTTTTTTTTTTTTTTTTTACTGTAGCGGAAATCCACTCTTCTGTGTTTGTCTGATGTCTGGTTTTGTTCCCTCCCTCCCGCTCCTCCTCCACAAGTCTGAAGGGTCTTGGATGTTAGGAGCCATGGTTGCAGTAACACTTTATGTTGGCCATAGAAGTTTCAACAGCTGAAAAAGAACCTCAGTGAACCACCACTGCAGTCTAAAGCTCAGCTCAAAATTTCTTCACATGTAGAAATTTGTGCCTTCAAAGGACAAAAAGTGAATCCAGCTCCAAAAAGATGCAGGCCATTCAAAATCAAGCCATCTGGCTACTAAAGTTCCCGAGGATTCTATAATAAATGGTATCACTGTGAGAAACCTGTTCTGGCTGCCTTTCCACTTCCTGTGGTAAAGACATGACTTGAGTTAGCAGTGACAAATAGGAATTAGTATCTCACACCATCTCTCTTAAAGAAGAGGTGGGAAAGCACTTTGCACTGTTTCTCTTCTTTTCTCCTCTGTTTTGTGACAGAAGGATGAACATCAGGAAACATAAAGTAAATTCATTTGTCTGCACACCACCCACCAGAGAGGCAGATCTCCAGTTGCTCTGCTGTAATGATGTAGCTGAGGCTGAGAAAGGCAGAACTTGCTGGAACACAGGAAGTTGGACTGGTGAAGGAGGCAGAACTGCTTCTCGATGAGATGGCAGGATTGCTTCAAGGTTTAAAGGCTTAATGGACAGGGGAAAAGCAAGTCTTAGACTGTGTCTACAACTAGAACCAAAATAGCATTCAAACCAAAATGAAAGAACGAACTAAACTGCCATATATATTTTTGTTAGTCTCATGACTTTGAGGACAGTTCCACGAGTTGAATGAGGAAGAAGAATTGTTTTGAGCTGTCAAAGTTGGCAGCACTCAGACCTCCATGATTCTTTTCATCAAATGAAGGAGATAAGAATGACCCCATGTCTCATGGAGGATGTGTGTGATGCATAGTCCCACAGGGCAACAGTTGTCTGAGCACGGGTGACCACTGAGCCAGCCTTTTGCATCACAGTGCCACAGTATCCCTCTGTGACTCGATGTCCACATTAGACAAGCAGTAAGTTGAATGATTGGCAATGCCTGATGCATTTTGCTACAGGGCCAGTAAGTGGCCCTTGTGGTTGTGTAGATCTACCAGGCAGTAAGCCTTAGCCTGTAACAAAACCTGGGTTGCGAGCCCACAGCTAACATTAGAGTTTGGCAAGGCTGAATGCTGTGTTTACCCTCAATTTTGGTTATAGAAAGAGAACTTTTACAGTACTGTAGCTCCATTAGCTTCAATAATATTACTCCAAACTTCTTTTGGGCTAAAGGGGGAAAAGCAGTCTCTGTAATTTCTTGTAAGCTGAAAAACAGCTGGAGACCTATATTTGCTCTTTTCCTTTTCTGTACTGTAAAATTATCTGCAAAAAAGTCCTGTATTTTGCAGGCTAAATTATACCTTTAGCCATAGCTCTGTACAGGTAACATGACTCTAATTTAAAGGGCATTTCTTTTGAACAACAGAGAACATCTTAGTCTCAATGTCATCAAAGTGTGGAAGAGAAGCAGCTGATGTTTATTATGCCAGTAAAGGACTGAATACTTACATGGTATTTGCAGAGTAAGACTGTGTAGATATTAAGATCATTTCTACATGGTATTTTCTGAACAGAACTGTACCTTCCAACCCTGACTGTAGTTTGTTCCTTCAGGCAGAACTGTAATCACTCTATGGGTTGCAACTAATATCCTGAAGCCTCAACTGTTCGTGAGTTTTTAACTGTTACTGAGTTACTGCAGTATAAATACAATGAATAATGTTTCACAAAAAGAAAAGTCCTGCTCACTCTATTCATGTAGGCACTTAGATTCATTTCCAAGGAATTCAGATAGTCAGACTAGTTCTGGAAAGATGTGTGAAGCTTTGGAAGGAAGCAGTTCAGCTTTGTTGGACCCATTCACTACTGATGACCTTCGCTGTGACTTGGAGATCAGTAATGATCATACATGGCATATCTCAGTGATTCCAGGCTCGCACTACATTACCTTGGATAGACAACCTTCTGCCTCTCCCTCCCCGGACGTACTGGATCCAAGAGGCATGAATATATCTTTGTAGTGCCCTCCACAGCATCTCCTCTGAAAGAAGTCATCATTTAGATGATGGGATGGTGTTGAGTAGGTTGATAAGTAGGTGATAGGTTGGACTTGATGATCTCTGTGGTCTTTTCCAACCTTGTTAATTCTGTATGTAATTCTATGTGTAATCATCTCCCAAAGCTTTGTTATTGCCACTGTAGTCAGGGCTCTGCTGCATTAGGCACTGTACACGCACGAGCTGATAAATCGTGCTGCCTTTTCTGACTGAGAGTCACACAATCCTGAAGCACATTAGGTTTTCAGGGATCAAGGAACTTTTATGATGAGCTTGGTCTATGGTATGAGTTTGTATCTTGGAGTAATACAGGTCCTGTGTGGCACTGGGTTTCTGAAGCAGACAGATTAGCATGCAGATAGCTCAGAGCCACAAGCCTGGATGGAAGGAGAAAACAGAATAATGACAGCAGGGATAAGGATCATCACTCCACCTTAGAGTACTAGCTTTTTTTTTTTTTTTTTTNTTTGGATTATCCTTTTTTTTTTTTTTTTTTTTTTTTTAGTTAAGTCATGCTGAAAGTTTTGACCTATTTGGCAAAAGTCTGATGCCAGTCCACCACTACTGACCACCACCACATCCACTAAAATACACACTCAAGGCAAGTAGGAGTTGGCTTCTTTTTAAGTTTCTAACATAATGGTTGTAGTAAAAGAAGTTGTGTGGATTTGTAGTCTTGAATTCTATTTTTGTGAACTAGCAGAAATCTCTTCTATAATATTTGACAGTTTCACAGTTATCCTCACATACAAAAAATGACTGATTCAGAAATACAAGACTTTTTCCAAGGTATGAACATCTTTACATTGTGCTGTTGCAATTATTCTTTCCCTCAAGGAAATAAATATATCTGTCTATGAAACAATTAAAATATCCACTGAACTTTTTTATTACACCATTCCTTGCAATTGTTTGTTTCTTTGTACAATCCTGTGTACACTGAAAATAAATAAACTTCAGAGGAAATTGGGCAGAAAAGCCTACGAAAATAAGAAAATACATTTAATTATTTCACTTTACCTTAGCAGAAACATGTTTAAACTAACATATTCTTCACAAAAACTAAGTAAATACTATAACTAATATTTGAAAACTCTCATAGCATGGCTATGTCATATGCCAAGAATACTAACTTCTACAAAAATAAACTTCAGCAGTGAATCCTGATTTTTCACTCTTGTGCTGTGTGCTGCTATGGTTTATGAAAGCTAAAGGAAAAAGAGTCTGTGTAAAATAAAGCTGTTCTTGACTTGAATTAGCCTTGAAGAATGTCTCAAAGTTTTCATAATTATACATAATCTAGGCAGACCAGCAAAATTATATAAGTGGAAGTGAAGCAGACAGAAATGGTATGGAAAGAGGAGCCATGGCTCATGGGAACACTCACCAGGATTACCCCTGCAGCAGCTGCTTAATAACTTGAAAGGTAATGATTTCACACCCTTTCTGTGCTTGGTCTCCCCCTCTGACAGCCTGGGATGTTGTTGGGTGAGTGGCTTTGCTATCTGCTGTCCCCTTTAACCTTGCTCTGCACATCATGGAGACAGAAACCCAGCCCTGCTTAGACTACTGTGCTAGAAACTAGTACCTTGGCTTGACTGTCACGGTAAACAATTGTTTAAAGACCAGCTGGGCACACAGACCAGGAGATCCTGGCTGTCTGAATTAGAAAAAGGGCAGAATACTACTTCTAATAATGCACTTGGAGCAGCTCCCAGCAATGTTAGAGGTTGAGACTATGTGTATAGGTTCTCTGTCTGCTGCTCTTTCAAGGTTTGTGGTGGAAGGTGATGGAATGAAAATTACAAGCTTTCTTTTTTTTTTTTTTAAGTAGGCAGGGAAAAAACATGCTGGGCTTTCATTTCCATTAGTTTTTCTCCAATAGCAAAATGCATCTGCAGAGGTGTTTAATGTTTTTCTGTGTTTTGCATCAGGATGCTTGAACACTGACCCTGGTCTGAGCAGGAGGACCTCTGAGGGTCCCCTCCATCCTCAGTTACCATATGCATCTGTGATGAGGTGTGGCATCGTGCCTAACAAGTAGCCTCAGGTGGAAACAGGCACAGCTGTTGCCCATTTTGGGTGGGTCAGAAACCTGTTTCAAGAAAGCAAGCCTGCAGGATAATACTGTAGAAGACTTTCTGGTGTAGGCTACAGATGGGAAGGAGATCGAGGACTGGAAGAGCTAGGACATGGCAGAAGGAATGAAGCCGACCTCAGAAAAAGGCTAAACACCTGAGCTAACAGGTGACACCAGGTTGTAACATCAGAGTACCATAGAGAGGCGCACTAGCCCAGCAGAGAGCCTCACCTGTATCAGTCTGGCCTTACAGCACAGTGGCTTAGCCAAGGAGGGCCTGGTAGGGGCTGACTGTACCAGATAATCAAAACATGGTCTATAACTAGACAAATCAAAGTGATGTGAGTGACTACTTGAACCTTTTTCAGATTAAAGTCAGTTTTGCCGTGTTTGCCTGTTAGAGTCAGGACACTGAGCCTAAAAAAGTATGAATATGAAAGTCATAAATTTTTATCCTCCCTTAACAGCTGTATTTAAAGTAAGTCTCTATAATTGTCAGACTGTTACGCTTGCCATCATAATTTACCATGCTTCCCTAAAGCAGTAGCGAATTAATCTAGTGCATGGCTTGTGGTACATCCACAGCATGCCCACAGCATCGTCCTGCTCTCAGACATTCCCGTGACGGCCAGCCGGTGAGTCACGCAACCGCAGCTCCTCATTGCTGGCAAACGGAGCCCACCTGAGGGGCAGCCTTTCACTCCTTCCTTCATTCAGGCACTCACTCGCTTGTCCCAGTGGGGCTCCAGTCTCCAGCACAGGCGGTGTCTCGGCACAGGCGTGCTGATGGGCTCTTTAGAAGCCTTTAGCACACAAAAGCAGACACTCCCGCTACACGTCTGCAGGCTGATTTATTAGAATACACAGATTTGCAGGACAATATAATATCACATGCAGCAGATAGAAGCAGCATGTAGAAAGTCTTTCAGCTATACACATCTGTATTCCTATCTGAAAAAAAAAAAAAAGCCTGAAGATGTGCCTCAGTGCTAAATAGTCTGTCTGTGAGTGAGATTCTTGTTTGAATCAAATGTATTTGGGCTGTAAAGAGTATGAGCATTATCTGTCCAGACTAAGGTCGTCCAGGAAAGCAAGCATTTGTAGCATGAAGTTTCAGCTCATATAGCCTTTTTTCCTTTCCCTGATTTTACTTGTGTTGACTTTTAGCCAGCAGCACACAGAAAATTCAGACAATCCTCTAGATTCGAGATCCATGCGTAGATGAATTTGCTAGCTTTGTTTATATTAGAATTTAAAATTTTTGGGAAAAATCAGATTCCTATCCTTTTTTTCCTAAAGCACGCATAGCATTTTCAAGAAGCATAGTTTTCACCTATCAGAGTAGGTACAATCTTGAACTGAAAAGACATAATCAAAAAGAATGATCTACCTGTGCACAGAAGTTGCTCGTCTGTTCATATTCAAAGCACATTGATGACCATCTCTGACCTAAAATCAAGTCAGACCTATATTCTTTCTAAGCTAAATTAATCTGTGTTGCCCCTTATTTCATATGGGGTTGTAGTTGTGGCTGACAAGGATCAGGAATCTACTGCAGGACGGTAAGTTTGATGATTTCCAGAGTTGACTTAAAGGCAGTTGTAGTTATGAAAATCAGAAATTATGACTGCCAGCTATTTAAATTGAGAGAAACCTTCTCCAGTTGAGAAAACCTGAACAAAGACCATATGTAAGTCCTTAAGATTGACTGGCAGAAACACCAGCATGTTTTTTTGAGTTTTGCAGAAGATACACTACATAACATTTTCAGGAGTTGCAGGAATTTCTTGTGATTCTTTTTAGTTCAGCTCATCAAGTACTGACATTTTCAGCTTCAGTGCTTCATTATGTAAAGCAGCTTTTGCAAGTCATAATCGCACAGTTCTTCAGTCTTCTCCTTTTATCTATGTTATCGTGTGTCTTTTAAAGTCTAGAATAGATTTATGCTAATTGATTTAGCTATGCTCAAAGATAGGACTGATAAATTGAACTTTCATTCCGACTACCTTTTCTTATGCTTTATTAGTTTTAAAATGATGTAGGGTTTTTCCTTCTGAAAGAATTTAAGACTTATTTTTGTTGCAGAGAGGATGTTAGTAACTTGACAACACAGTTAGGCAGAACAAAGTCTCTTTCCAAATAGTTGTGTTGAACAAAAGATTCACAACAGCAGTTTAAATATTTCCTCACAATTTGAGGTAGGGTTTGAAAAGTTATTTAAAGTGTTTGTTTGGAATCTGCATCCAAATCTCATCTCATTTCTGTGATCTCCAGGTTTTCAAACCAGCAGTGCCTAAGGATTTAGTTCTGCCCTGTTCTTATTCATGTTTTAGTCTGCTATTAAGAGCTCTGATCAACACATTAGGGAAGTGGGTTTTTCTTGTCCTTTCTTTTAAAACTTGTTTGTACAGATGAGCTGAGACTGAATTATCATTTTAACTAAACCTCTTTAGCAAGTAATTTTCTTGAATGTTACTCTTTCCAAATGTTTCCACAGCAAATTTTTTTAAGCGCCCATAATATTGTCACCAGACAGGTAGCTTATTATTCACATTATGAATAAAAATCAAAAGATAGTTTTGACTGAATTCTTTAATGAGGCTTTTTGTGAAGGAGAATATGGATATCATAAAAGAACTAGTAGGGATCCTCAAAACAGGGAGCATTTTTCTTTATTTTTTGGTAAGTGTGCCTGCTGTAAATAAATGTTTGATTGTTTGTCTTGTGTACTGAATGAAAAACAGTTAATATGACTGTCTAGTTAAGTAGGACATATGTGTGTTGAATACTCACAGTTAAAAGAAAAGTGCTTTAAGGCATCTTTCTCTGTCTGTGCAATAATCTTCAGTACATGTTAGCCTGGATCATGAAAGTTTATCTCCTCAGGAAAGGAAGCTTCAAATTCTCTTTCACTGGTAAAGTAGTTTAGCTCTATGCCAAACTGGAAAACTTCACCCTCCCCCAGAGGTAAATAAAATCCCTAGAAGCAAGAGTTCAAGTCAAGCAAGTTCTTCGCTAGTTACTCTTTCCATGAGTCATACACTTTTCTTATACAGATTCTGTTCAGCTCCTTGTCTCAGTGACATAAGATCAGCATAATCCAAATTACCCTTCATAGCTGAAAACAATACTAACCTCTAATACTAACAAGAATAAAAGCCTTCTGCAGTTACAAAACAAACTTTTCTTCTTGCCTTCTGCAGTTTTCTTCATTTTCCTATTCCTCTTACTGTTTTCCTAGGTCTGGCTCTAATCAAAACAACATGCTTACCTTCTCACATTGATTATTTCTAAACCAGCTACTTATCTTCCCAATGTTTTTCAGTCGGAGAGATACTCTTCTTTTCTTATACTATCTGATTGAGTCTCCATAAGGAAATGATGTTGTTGGCATGTGATCATTCCTCAGCCCAAGGCTTAGACTCAAAGCAGCAGCAGTGTGGTGGTGGACACGGAGCCTGGTTTCCAGAGCTAGCACTGCCTGTTACAGTCTACTTCTAATTTGGAAAAAGATTCTTATTTTGGGGAAAAGCTAATGCTCTTTGAGCATACTGTCTGATCCTGTAATCAATTATTCTTGCACGGTGTCTTAACTATTATATACAACCATTGTTTCCACTGGGTAACTTCAGCAAGAACTATAAATGAGAAAATGTTTTTACTTTTGTGACTTAATAAACCAGAAACACTATCTCAGAGATACGAAGAGGAACATATAGCACAGTGATTAGCATTATCCCGAGCCAGTGTTATGGATGGTATGTGGGAAACCTTTCTTCAAAAGTAGGAAAATAACACATTCAAAAGAACAAAGAATGCTTAAACTGAGGATGTGGGTGAGAAAACATGAGTTAGCTTTCATCACTGCTAGTGCTGATTCAACATCCAAAATACTGTGCACAGAAAGCAGAGCAGTCCCAAGGAGGACCTTTGATTTTTATTGGGTATTATGGTGATATGTGCACAAAGGTGTGTGTATTGTCAGAGAGCATCTTGTCATAGACAAAAATCCTACTGAACCACTTGGAATGTTTTCACAGTTTCATTTTCCAGGATATCTCCAGAAGTGTAGCTGGTGATGTGTAGGCATAACGGAAGATTAATGATATTCTCCTGACCTTCAGTAGTAGGTTAAGCCACTAGGTAACCTGTCTTAAAGGCATTACACTAACATTTTGGCTGCCTAAACGTAGAATTTAAAGATGTTTAGAGTCACGGGTTTATGAGTATACTGAAGTAACAGAAACTGTAGCACAAAACACTCAACTGCAGGCAATTAATTATTCTTTGTTTATCTCTGTTCTACTAGGTCTCTTTTTAATGCCTACATCTTTTAAAGTATCCTTCATTAGGATTTAAATGTAACAAATGCCAATGTACTTAGAGGAAAAATCCAAGCCTTATAACAGGTTTGCTTTGTATTAAAAGTACAGTGGCGTGAAAGCTGAGCACATGGTTTAGGTCCCCTTTTATCGCTTTAGAACGTCTGGCTTTTCTGAACCATATACATAAATATGACTATATAAACTGGAGATAGGAAAGCACTTGTTTAAACATGTGCATGCCCACAGTACCACAATTTACAGAGACTCAGAGTTGGCACTGTGTTCTGACACAGAAATTTAGGGTTGCACCACACATACTGAACAATTGCTCTAATGTTTGAAATACAATGGCTACACTGTTTTGTTTCCAAGTTCTTTAGTAAAAATCAGTACAGATTTTTTTAGTATGATATTACCTCTCCACCTATTGTAGAGAAGTATTCAGTGTATTATTTCTGAATTAGCTGTAACTAATAATACTCTAAAAAAAAATCTTCAAATTAAAGCTTAGGCACAATTTACTGGGAACTTGGGGCAAAAACTTTGAAATTTGATGGAAATGCTGTAGTAGACAATGGATTTAGAAGCAGCAGGTGGAAGACAAACAAACAAATAAAAAAGTCTTTCTAAGAAAACCTCCAAGTTTCATTATACACAGTTTCATTATTATAAACCAGCAAACCAACCAAGCACTATGTTTTATGAGGTGTTAAGAGAGTCAAAGAGGCTGGGGGACTATATCAAAAAATAACAGTACAAGGTAGTGGAGCAAAAACCTCACATTTGTGCCTGTTAGAAGACAATTCTGTGCTGGGTGCAGTTGTGATACATGCTACATAACCACATATGGCCTGGTGCTCCTCAGCCCAGAGAATTTTACTCAGAAAACCCCAAAGGTTTTCCTAGCTTAGCCTCACAGGTTTTAACTTCCTTAACACTGCATTGACACAATCCAGCCAACTCTGCATACAGATGCTCTTCAGTGAGTGGTTGTAAGACAGAAAGATTTTGGTGACATGTTCATTCTAAGCTTATTACTTGATGGCAAGTCATACTTCTGCTTTCCTGGTGTCCAAAACCGACCTTGTTTTCTTGACTCAAGGAAAGCACCAATGTGGGATGAATGCACTGAGCAAACAGCTGCCAGTAGGATAATAAGCTGTTAGCAAATCTTTCTGTGGGGTTCTAGAAGAAGAAGGTGCTTAGCTGTTCAAAGTGACTTTTTTGAAAGGGACATTGAAAAACGTGAGCCAAAAAGTGATCTTTGCAGACTTGCAGCTATCCATGGTCTCTGTGTTTGACCCAGCTAGACAGAATCTTTTGACCATATTACAGGAATGCTACGGTATTTTTTTTCCCTTGTACATCAGTAGGTCTCAGCAAAAATGCCAACTTACCTGGGCTTAAGCTGACACTGCTGTGCCTCACTGTCTGTCATTTCTAACACTGTAGAGTTCTGTTAAACAGCTAATAATAATCACACCTATGCAACACTTTTCATTTATAGACTTCAACACACTGGCACAGCTATTCTCCCGTTTTACTGAGGGAAAAAGTCCAGAAAAGCCAGGCCAACACTGGACTTTCTAACTCATGCTACAGTTTGGGTGGCAAGAGGCTAACGGATATTGTTTTTTCCTCTGGTGTGCTGGAAAAGGGTTTAATTAACCACAGCAGACTTCAAGTGTGCAGCCATTTATGGGGCTGAAGGCCCCACGGGTTTCCCACATGTCTCTCAGGCGCAGCTGGTTGTGCTGCGGGTGTGGGGGCTCAGCCCAAAGTGAGGCAGCACCCTCCTGTCACAGCCCCAGGGCACAGCACATCTGCTACACCCAGACACAGCCTGTTCCCATGTTACAAGGAGAAGCAGAAATAAAGAGGGAGACACACAGCCTTGGACAGGTCGGTGCATGGGGTCAGAGGGAAGGTGAAGGGGAGACTCTGTAAGGAGAAGGGGACACATAGCAGAAACTCCCATGACAGTGAGAGAAAATGCATTCAGTGAAGAAGAGCAGGAGGAAGCTCACCTCCTACACTTGAATTTTGATCCAGCAAAATCCATAAGCATCACTTAAGTGTCCTTTAAATTCAAGGAGCTGGAATACAAAGGTGCCTGAGCTGTGCAGTCTTAACATTTTTCCATTCAGACATCTGTCCATGTTCCCGCCCTGTACTGGAAACAATCAAAGAAATACAGTGAAGTTCTCCTGAGTACCATGCCCAGGTAAATGGAAGCTTAACAGAACAGGGAGTAAAGCCCCTATCATTATACGAGAACAAGGTGGACCACAAAGCAAGATCTCAGGGTGAGACTAGCCAGCAGTGCAGTCCTTGTTGTTTGGAGCAATCCAGTCACCCACGGCGCACAGGTATATCAGTCTCATTTTCATTGCACCTCCACTTCTTTGTAAGGCTGACATACTATTTTAATTTTCAGCCTCCATATATACATCATCATGTTGTATCAACTCCCTGCTTTCTGTGTAAGAATTTTCTTTCCACCTTAGAAAGTTCAGGTCTTTTCCTGAGTGGATAACAGGTCTGTCGAATTAACTGCAAGTCTTTTAGCACATGACTTATGGATTAATAACAGCATCCTATGTTTACATAGAACTTTATATCCAGTGTACTTCCTAATACCTTGAAATTGTTAATATAAAATATTAATGTTCTTTACAGAGGTGTAGATAATATTCTTGTCTTAACCATTAAAAAAAGTGTGATGTTTAAGAATTATTAAGTAGACTGATAGACTTATCAGCTAAATAACTGAGCTTTAGCCTTAAAAAAAACCATTTAAATAACATAACCTTAACAAAATAAACAGTGTGGAATTAAGGCTCAAATAATTAGAGACATTAGAGAAAAAACACTTCAATAATATTTTAAAAAACACCAAATATTAGAAAGTTTAGTCAGACAGCAAAACTTATCAGTTTAAAAACCCATGAAATATTGATATATATGACAATTATTTACATCATGGCTCATATGGTGAACAAGAAATACACATGGGACCTCTCTGTTGGGTACAAAATAATTTTATATTTTAAGTTTTAAGGCATTTGTACATTTACCAGTTAGACTGATAGGTAAAAGAAAAATCAATAATGAACAGAAATATACTCTAAGAATAGGCTATCAATTGTTTATAGAATATGCACCCAAATACTCAGAAAAATCACAATTTGAGTTTTTAAAAAACAGTTTAAAGGAAGTCATCATCAGCTGTTAGGTTCTGATTTCCTTTCAAAATTAGGTTATTAATTTAGATGCAACTGGAAGGTAAATTTGGCTATCCCAGTTTAAGTATTAGTTTTAATATAGTGACATCGTTCTCATTTTATAACAATTCCCTAATTACAAAGAAATTCTGAGTTGCTGGAAGGCTGTGCTATCAGACAGCTGGCTCAGCCAATCAAAAATAGGGTTTTCTTTTTAAAGTTAATATTGCCATTCATGGCCGTGGGTTGTGTGCAGCTCTAACACAGCTGTTCAGGATAACAAGGAAGCAGACAAAGGCATGTTTCATCCTTTCAAACCTTGCTGCACTGCTTCTGTTCAGCTTTTGCTTTGGGAAGCAATGAGAGGTCAGGGGCTTCTGGCTGAGGCGTACCCCTCGGAGCTGGTGGACAGATACACTTTTCCTTAAAGCTCCTGTCCCCTCATCCACAAGGCTGCAGACCCAGACAGAATCAGGGTGTGGGGTGAGGAAGATGGGGGGCTGCAGCCCAGCTCCACTGCCCCTCTGCCAGCTGCATAAGGAAACACCTCCAAGGGCTCCCTTCCTTGCCAGGGCTGCTGCCTCAGTGCTGATCATGGAGATTGGACACTCAGCTTAACTCATTACATTTGGTCACATTTGAGTGAATAATTGTACAAAAGTGTGCTGCGACACCTCTATGTGCATGAGAAAGGAGGCAGGAACATGCACACGGGAGGTACACACAACCCTAAAAATAAGAGGCTATATATGTACTGCAGAATCATAACTAAATGAAATGTTTTCAGAAAATCCTAAAGGGAAGAGTGGAAAAAGAGCAGACCAGCCCTCTGGGAACTGTGCTTTCCTAAGTCATAAAACCCTCTGTTTTCCCCGTCTGGAAAAGTTGTCCACAATGCTCAGAACAATATGCTTTTATTTTTAGTCTTTTATACCAAATAACCATGAAAAAAGAATATCCAGTGTCAACTGCTGTGAGTGGATGAAAGTACCATCTTGTAGTTAAGAGAGAGATGTTTTTAAAAGCTGGAGTTTGAGACATGAAAGTGAATTTGTTCAACAAAATTAACAAGTAAACTTGATATTTTAGAAGCCGTGTTTTAGTTAAGGACACAAACATTTTTCAAACTGCTTTAGTTTTTTGTGCCATGTGTAAAAAATATTTCATGTTCTTCACTTTAAAATTCACAGAAATTTAGAATCTTAAAAAGTTCTGAAAAATTGACATGCCAAATGTGTTGTTAATAAACCAAAAAAATTTATTTTATTGAATGAAATGGTTTGAAAAGAAGCCAAACTTTCAAAATGGAAAGGAAGATACATTGTTTTTTCTTTTTCTGAAGACATCCAACGGTGCAGGAATGCTTTGTTGAAAATCTAAAGATGGACAAATAATCAAAAACTTTGTGGAGCATGGAACAGCAGACTGTATTAATTAAACTACAATTATCTTTGCAGCACTATTTGGTTTTGCATGGTCGTGCAGTATATTCATGCATCTTGTATTTAATCCTGCTATCGCTAGATAGACAAAACTTCAGATGCCAGGAATTTGGTTTGGCTAAGTCTAGCATAGTGACTTATTTCAGATGCTGATATCTGTTTCTTAAAAAAAAGCATTGTTACTTTTTTTCTGTATATTCTACAGCTGAACTGGGGTTCAGATCATGTGGGAGCACTCAAGGCAAACCTTCAGACAACACCCAGATATTGCAGAAATTGATAGAGGTGTTAATGAGGTTTTGCCTGGGTGTATTGCTATATCTGCTGCTGAACTGGGTCAGCAACTGAAACTCCTGCGAACCCTCCCAGCTACTCACTGTTGCTTTTTCTTTTTTTTCACTGCCAGAGGTTACCCTCCCCTGAGATCTGCCTGTGCCATTGAATGCTTATAGTGACACTGTGAAATTAGATATTTGTCATTGTCATGATTGCTTTATCATTGATACTTATTAATAGGTACTCATGTTACAGATACAATCCCACTTGTATCTTCCATATGTTAGGGGTAGTCATTGGCTTTTTAGTTTTTCATGGATGGCAACTAAAGTGGAGTCAGCATGATCAGTGGATTCGCTAATGTCTGCACCCAACAACATGGATAAGGCTGCTGCAGGAGTTCAGAGTCTATAGCAGCAAGAAGTCACTGGACTTCTTGATTTGACAGGCTGGCAAACCCCTCTGGGAACATGAGCCCCTCTTGTGCATCCCTCCTGAGAAGTGGAAACCTCTACTCCAGTTCACTGGGCTAGTCCTTATTCTCAGAATCTGTTTTACTATAAATGCAAACCCACTCAGATGCCAATGAAAGGTAACGTTTTAGTCTGGCACATCACAGGTGTGAAGGAACAAATACAGGTAGGGTCTCACTGCATTAACACCTGTGGCAGGCTTCCCCAAAAATCTAACAACCTGTAAGTAGGGGATGAGGTGATAAGAGGCAGAGTAGTTTTTACAGCCTGCCACCACAAACCAGTGTATGTCACAGGCAGATTCTGTGCAAAGATCATAGCAAGCTAAACATTACAAATCCTAAAAGGTCCTTGCACAATTAACATTTTTAAAATAATGTATACTGTGTAAACAGCTGTGTTTTAAAGAGGTCAGGAATAAGGGAAGGTAGCCTACAGCCAGGATTGTGCTAATTAAAGTGTACAAAAGAATTATTAGCTAAGTGATCTTACGGGTGAGTAAGCAAGCAGGAGGAAGGGGGAAGACATGATACAATCCCCTTAGTACCATGTGAAATTCCAGTACCCTGAAAAACAGGACAGATGGGGTGGGAAAAGCTGTCTCCACCAAGGCAGTGGCTCTGCTTGAGCCTAAAAGCCACACCTAATGTCTCTGAGACCTCACCAGCACACATCACAGTGCGGGGAACACAGTGGCCTGAAGCTTCATGAGCCCATGAAGGCCTTAGAGAGTATGCTTACCAAATGTAGTCTTAATAGTGGATTTTGTTTTACTTTTCCCTACCTTGGCATTGCAGATGAATGGTTTGAAGTAAGCCTCATTTTTAATAGAAAATCTGACTGTAAACAGCCTCACACTCTAAAGCACTGTGATCCTGCAAGCATGGCAATATTTAAAGCTTTTCCTGTAACCATCAGCCCTATCTATATTTTGCAGGATACCCTAACGATAATATAGTCAGCCTCCTCTTAGTCACACAGGCTGTTTGGGGGGTGGTATCTCTGGGTCTGAGGTAGGAGAACATCTGCCAGCAGACTGCTTTAGCCAGGAAAATCCTCTGGCACACTGGGTGAATCAGAAGCCTGTCAAGTACAGAGCACTACAAGGGATTTGTAACGAAGCAATGAAGCCTGCTCATGCTTTTTTGTCTTGATTTGCTGGCTGCTATGGAGGAACATCCTTACCTTAACGGCTTAGCTCCTGGCTACCAGCTCATCTTCCTTTTCATTCCTAATATGATTTTGATGGTAAACTAGGGACTTCTATTGAAAAATCCTTTTTGTTTCTGTCCCCTCTTCTGCAGAACCACCCCTCTGTGTGGCTGTGAAATTCCTCACTTAATTCTTTCTGTCCCTTGATCATGACCTGATATTTCTATCAGCCTCTGATGTTCAGGTTTTTGGGCGTGCAGCACAAGGCAGCAGGGGGCTGGGTTTCCCTGGTAGAAGCCTGCGGAGCTGCCAACAGTCGTAATGAGGAAGAAGGATGGAGAAACTTAGCCAGAATCTGTCACATGAATATACTATCTTACAGTAATTAGGAACCTCATAGCAGCTTGGATATACATGCCCTTTATGCCTGTCCAAAACTCACTTGCATGCTGTATTTTTCTTATCATGTTTTTCACCAATCTTTTGAATAGTATTTTGAAGCACCTCTCAGTATCAGCAGCAGGATAAAAAGGGTAGTCCCCTTCAACTTTAATTTTTAGTTTGCAGCAAAGATAGTATTCAAATATCAGCTCTTACTATCTTAAGTATATAAATTTTCTTGCATACAAGCACCCAGTCAAAGGAATGCATATGCCCATACCAAAAGTTCTTTCAATACCTTTGCTGGCATCTGTTATATACTGTCTGAACAAAGAAAGAGAATGGGTCTTTTCAGTCATCTAGTAATTCATACCTAAGGTCTTTGTTTCTGGGGCACAAGAATGAAGCTGTCCCTAGGAAAAAAAATGGTTGAAAAGACCTCAGTGTAGTCTTGTTCCCCTTCATGATTAACTGCAGCTAGGGAAAAAAAAAAAAAAAAAGAAAAGATCTCTTTCATGAGCTTTAGGTCACTGGAAACATATTGGAGTCATGCTGCTTTGTCAGCTGAACAGGAGCTCCCAATGTGACACGCAGCTAAAAGAGACAATGCTCCTCTTGGATACACAGGCATATACCCAAGGGTATATCAAGTAAGACAGCTATCATATGTATACATGCAGTCCTGAGCAAATACTGCTAGAATACTGTCCTAGCTTAGTTTGAACTGTGTCTGCAGTTCAAAAGGGATGATCATAAATTATAGTAAGCTCAGAGAAAATCCACAGCAGTGTTTAACATGGACATGACCAATCTGTTTTGTCCTATAAGCCCTGTGCCAAAATCTTTTTTTGATTAAAAGGCAGGAAAGGGGAACTCCAGAAATGATCAGCAGAGGACAGAATTGATCCCCTGGGAGACCCACCATCAGGCCATGATAGAAGATGGGCTGGTGACTCATAATCATGCCACGGTCCTCTAATGAGATTGTACCTTTAACTGCTTGCATTTCAATAGCTCAAGTGCTGCTAATTAGCCATCTGGAAAATAAACATCATATATGAGAAAGTCCATGAATTCAGACTATTTCTCTCACCAAAAAGAAGGTCCAAGACAGACTTCAGAGTCTGATACATGAGTAACAAGATTTTGATAAGAATTGTTTCAATTCAGCAATGGAGAAGGATTCTGAAGGTTGAATATGAATAGTATCCTCATTTCTTAAGGTGAAGAAACTATTTTTGAATATAATCCAGCATTTGAAATTTTGAAAAAGAAAGCTCATGGCAGCCATAAAAGAGAATGCTAAAAGACATCCCTCTCTGCACAAATCTATGAGAAAATATTGCTTATTCACATGGTGAATGGCTGTAGCTGTATAACTAAGCAAACTCTCATAAAAAATGTTCTTTTTTTTTCCTACATTGAAAAGATCAGATAAAAATTCTCATACCCATGTCTCACTTTCTACTTTAGAAATATCTGTTTATGACATAGGAATTCATAAACTTGAATTAAAAAACATACCCTAAACTCTAAGCAGTCCAGCTACTCTGGCAGCTTGCATCTTCTCTGATGGTGGCACATAGCTACAGACAGGACACATTTACCAGCAAACTGTGCAGGGCATTCAGACTTAGTAAAGGGAAAAAAAAAACATTCAGAAGCCCTTGGCCAAGATGACCTCTACTAGAAGTTTTAAAACTTTTACAGTGAATTAAGGCACAGAGTCATTTTTTTGCAGTCCACAGATATGCACTAGGACTATTAGGAGATGAAGAAAAACAGGGGATTCTGAGAAATAAACACTTGAAATTACAAACTCTCAAATAACATTAAATGTATTTTTATGAAACAGCACAATCTCTTCTTCTTGGCTTCCTTAAGAATAGGCTAATAGGAATCACACAATGATAAGTGCTTCAGTAGCCATTATTGTGGCTAGTGGGATTTTAAACCAACAATAGAATTATTGTATGTTGCTATTAAATCCTCTTTGTCACCATTGATAGAATTGATCGAGTGCTCTTCAGTGAATAAACTCATTGGTGAATTACTCTTTTTCTTGGTCAGCTGTTGTGTTGACAGGACTCTTTTATCCTTTGAGTGGCAGATGGTATGTGTGGCTACTGAGAGGCAGCAGACAGAAAGTCAAATTGAGAGCTTAGGCAACAGACTAAGAAATGTCAGTGGAAGCTTGTGCAATGTGTGAGAATCAGCCAGATTCAGAAGGCAAGGAAAAGCCCTGTCTAGTCACTGTTAAGACTGATTTGGTCAGCCACTGGGTTTATCTTTCTGATGATATGGCTGATGATTGCTTTTAAAGATGCCATAGTGATTTCAAACGTTGTTTGGTTGTCCCAGCAGTTTCAGACACCACCTGAACCTCCAGGAAATCAGGCACTGCTGAAATAACTTCCCAAGGATGAACAACACCAATAAAACAGCGAACAAAATGCCACCTTCTTACATGCAAACAGATGAAAAAGAAAAGTGATTAGGAGAGTCTTCCTCTAAATTTACATCTTGCACATCATAATCTTCTGTTTAAGTCCTGATGTTTTAGTTATTTTTAGCACAACTTTACCAAATTAAAGGGAGACACGGAAACCAGTAAATCAACCTATGGTTGCTTTCTGTACCTCAGCATGCCACACCCAGTGTCCCTGTGGTTCCCAGTGATCTGAGAAAGAGCAGCCTGTGACATTAAGCTGGTATATTTTCTCAGCAGTAAGAATTTGTTTCCTAGTTCTCCCTAACGCTGTGTTCAGTCTCCAGCAGCAGGCCCTGCCCTGGCATCCCGAGCACCATCCCTGCTCTTGTGCGCCAGCTCAGCAGGGAGAATTGGTGCAATGAGTTTTGCAGCTCTTCTCTGTGGTCAGTGGTCAGTGTCACCAGCTACATTCCTGGGACCTGACACATGCTGAAACACCTCTCCTATGCATTCTTCTCCCACAGTTTTGGCTCATTCCAGTGGTTTTCTTAGAAAAAGGAACTAAATATGGTCATATTACTTTAAAACGTAAAGCAGACATTTTGGCCCCTCAGCAAAACATCTCTAGAGTGATGCACTGTAGAAATGTAGAGAAGGTGTTTTGACCACCAGAGGGGGCCTGCATTGTCCCAGATTTAAAGTAAAACTGGAAAATCATGTTTTAGGAGAGAAAGAAAACAGCAAGTATGTATCTGTACTAGGGTAACATCTACAGGCATAGAGTGATGATCAGCTGGTTGCAACCTACCAACAAGATGAAAGGAAAACAAGTTTATGTGGGTTGAGCAGGGAGTGCTGCCTGGTATCCACCCCATCAGCTGTGCCCAGAAGGCATCTTAGAGAGGAAATTCTTGAGGAATAATAATATGAGTTTTTCTGTGAATCTACATGTGAAATACAATGAGATTATTTTGGCTGTTGTATTTAACTGCTGCGTCTCTCCATGTGCATTTCAATAAAAGTAATACTGTAGATGCAAGTTGAGCTTTCAAACCTGTTATCATATGTCATGGTATTAATGTCCCTGCCTTAATTTCAAATGGGACATTTTCAATCATCAATATTTTACCAACATTTTGCATAGATCTAAAACAAGATTAGGCATCCTAGCTACAGTACAAAGAATAGACTTCAGAAACACAATTTACAGTTAATACTTCTAACTACAGTGAGAAATCCTAGCATTAAAGTCTAACATGTAAGATAGGGAAAGCCTAAAAAATGTTTTTCCCCCCCCCCAACAAAATGAATTGATACACACTTTTCTTCATTACTTAGCTATCATACTGTAAATCTCAAAAGCACTTGTTTTCCCTTTGTCTGCACTTTGCTTTTTTTCATCTGTGTAGAATGAGTGCAAACCATGTGTAAATACCATATCCCATGCTTGTGGTCTAAAGCAACTTAATAACAAGGCAGCTGAAATTTAATCCAGCATCTAATGTAAAAATTTCTGTTTGTGTTCTGTAACTTCTACAGTAGGCCATCTAAACAAAACAATGGCATTAACACTACCACATAGAATTTAAAAAGACGGGAAAGTTACTGCTGCTTGAATAGCAATTTACAATCTTGCATGTTCTTGCTTGGTAACATTGTTCAAAGGAAACAAATCTTCCAACAGAAAGTCTCATTCCTAGAGTCATTCAATTATATATAAATAGGACCACTTAGACACAGCATTTGTCCCCCACCCTGACTTATTCATCTATTTGTAGCGGATGTGAGAGCTCGTGGGTGGCCTGACATGGTCCTCATTCAATTTTATTTAATTACTCACTTGATTTCACTTGAAAGAACTATTAAAATGGCATCTTAATTGCTCAGTGTTATCCAGAATTTCTTTCAAAGCCCATAAACTGTCAAGGATTAAAAATGATGTCATTTTTCTGAATTCCCTATTCAGAAGCAGAAAGAAAAAAAAATCTCCATACAAGCCAAAATAAATATATAAACACAAAAATACACAGCCCTTGAGGAGGGGGCCAACTCTTCCCTTCCCTATGCTGCATGTCTGATGTGAGCAGGATTTGAGGAAAGCAGATGAATCACTACAGCCATAAAAATTTAAGAAGGACGGGAAAGTCGTGTCTGAGATCCTCTGATCCTGAATGATAGACTTTCACAGCCACAACCCACTCCATCCTGCAAACACATGGAAACTGCCATCCCCAGTCAGATGAAAGGTCCATCCAGCCCAATATCCTGCCTTTGACAGCAGACAGAGGCAGATGCTTAGGGAAAGAATATAAGAACAGGGTACACACAGGGTGATTCCCTCCCCATACTGCTTCCCCACCCCCCTTAATATCCTCCCTGTTTCCGACAATCAGCAGTTCAGGGATTTCCTGAGCCAGATGTTGCATCTGGACCACTGTTTTTAATAGCCAAATAGAAATAGAGACTCTTTTCTACTGGGGCTTGGCTGTAACTGCAGCCAACCTAACATAGTAGCAGCCACAGAGAGTGGCTGTACTGCTTCTCTGAATCCACACAAGGTTTCTCCCTGTTCCTGACCTTCATATATAAAAATGCCATAAATTCAGGATTAGCCCTAAGGAAAATTAACAGTCATTGGACTTTATAAAGCTAGATTATGCCATCAGTAGTCTTATTAAGCAATCTGTTAGTTGAGCAGAAAGTCCTGTTTTTACACGCACAAACACATCTGAAAGCAGCTGGTTAAGTGCAAGACGTATGCAATCTACCCCTTAAATGTCTTATATATCAGAAAAATTTGGTTGGATATTTGATTCAAATGTACTTCAACATGTCTGGAAACTGGAAAAATTAAAAAAAAAAAGATAAATTTTGGTATTGAAGCATAGGGCATTAGTGCATTGGGCCATAACTTCCCTTGAAGTACTGCAGATTCCTTGTACAGTAGATATCTCATAATGGCTATAAGGATGAGCTCCCATAGATCTAGAAATCAAATAAATTTTTACTTCCAGAGAAGGAAGGAAGTGGAGAGAGAACACCTTCTTCAGGAAATCAAATTTTTCTGTGCTTGATCTCCATACATAGCTTTGCCTTTTCTTTGTTTTATTAACTGATTTGAAAGAAAAAGCATATTTTATTTCTGCATTAAATAAAATCATCTCCCTGACTTGTCCTGATCAAATGTCACTGACTTTCTTTTTTTTTTTTTTTAATTTTTATTTTTATGGAGTTAAGTCAAAAATAACTGAACTCTGAAACCTGGCATGCTAAGAGTTCTAATCTTAGTGTACACATATGTTCAAGCTTGAAACAAACTTAGTATGATAAAAATAAAGGTGTTGGCAATTCAGAATATGGCTGCTTGGCATCTGCTAAGACCTTCAGAATGTCCTGATTAAACTCTCCCATATTTTGTGACTTGACACAGATATACCTGCTCAGAAGGCTCTGCAGAGGCATCAGAAAATCAAGAAGAGTTATCACAGTATCACAAGTTATCACAGCAGAATCTTGTGGATGGTGAGGGGAAAGAAAGAAAAAATTGCCTAAGCACAGACACACTGGAGAGTGTTCTCTTCCAAGAACTGCAGCTCCCAAATACTTTTGCTGCATCTGGCTACTTTAAGCTCTGCAGTTGACTCTAAGCACTTGACTCTAAACAGTTCCAGACCATTGGTCACTTGGTGTATCACAATATACTTTGAACTGGTCATACCATATTCCATTCCAGTGGAACAAGAGCATCACTGGCTAATTTTATGATAATTTAGCTCCTGATTCATTAGTGTTTAGGTACATCTTCACCTTCAAGGAAGAAGGATACCATTTACATGCCCAAGCAGTTAACTTGGTTGGAATTTACCTAGTTTGGAGTTTACCTACTCCAAACCCCAAAAGCCATAAACCCTAATGCCTTTGTACTGGAGTTGCCAGATTTTTAAACTGCCCCAAAAAGACTCAAAATTGAGACATCCCCCAAGATCAAGGTCAGACTTCTATTAGGTGGGGATGTACAGATCTTCTCTATTTCCCCCTTTCTTTATTAGCAGCCTCTAGAGAAGTGAAACACTTCCAGTGAGCTGGGATCCTCTCAAATCATTTCCTGTCTCACAGAGAATTGCAGGAAGTGGAAGTAATGTTTATTTTCAATCCCCATCCATTCTTCTTTTGCCCTTCTGCCGAAACCTCTCTGCACTCTACTACACAGTCATCAGCTCTACCATCTCTGTGCAGCAAGAACAGAAAAGAATCTCTCTGCAGGGCTGAAAAGGGAAGACAATGCAGATGGAGAAAACAAAATCATCCCCTTCTGTGGACACCCTTCAAGGACAGATGCAAGAAGTAAACTTGCCCATAGCTTTTAGCAATGACATTCAAAATGCCGTTAATTGATCTTCATGGTGTCACATTGATATAGTGAGTTAGGATTTCCATAAATACTCACCTATATGTCACAGCCAGTGATCTTGCTAGAAAGAGTATCACTGCTGCAGTGCGTTACCTCACACATGGGTGTATATGTCACTCAAAACAGCGTCCAGCCTGACCCCTGACATATTCATGATGGGCTTAAAGTTAATGTTTAACTCTGAAGAGCAGGAAATAGCTAGTTCTGGGTACCAGGGAGGCATACATGAGTAAGTAAAATAGGAACTGACAATCTTCAGGGCTCCTGAGATATAAAAGGTCATTCACCTGAAAAGTCTTTTCTATCATATAAGAAAGCACAACTTATTAATATCTGAATTTCATAAGCATGAAGCATGGACATCTCCTCCCAAAATGATATAAATATTAAAAAATTTCAAAGTATGTTTTAACTCTAAGTTGGATTTCCCATAAAGAAATTAAGTACTGGGAGACTGCAAAACAAAACACACATTGTTGCATGTTTGCCAATTTCATACATTAGAATTTGGCTTTTTTTTTTTTTTTTTCTTTTTCTTAGGCAGGACTTAAAACCAGAAGAAATGGATCTGTTTTCTCTGTACCTGGGTATGTGTATAAATGGACACACCTACATACAAGAACAGCAGTCAT
>VYZS01104146.1:13684-40371 GCA_013400695.1 Neodrepanis coruscans
TTCTCTCGGACATCTCTTGTCAGAATCACTAATTTTGTGGTAAAACCATGACACAAACTATATCATGTTTTCTTTTATCTGATAAAGGAAGAATGACATGACAAACTATAGAATTGCATTTTAAAGCAATAGCAAAGCAACTTTGTAAACTTGTTAGTATATTATCTATCATATACTTATTTTAATACTTATGGGACTTATGGCACTGCTCAGAATTTCCCATATAACTTTTTGTGCTAGCTAAAGGATAATGCCACTCAGCTTCTATGATGGGTTAAATGATGTCATAGTGTAGGATGTGATTTGCCCTGGTACATTGTGCAATGTAATGACCTCTTTATCTTCTAAACAGAAAGAGACAAGCACTCTCAAAATGTGGACATATTGCTGCATTGTTATTTAAAGATTTGGAGTGCCTTTCAACAGAACAATTAGTTGAATTTGAGTATTTCACATAAAAATAATGAAGTGCAAAACTCACCACCCACAATAGCTACAGTTAAAATCGACCCCTTATTTTTGCTTTATATTCAACTAAAATAAAAAGCAAACAGCTGAAGTCCCTGCAGAACCGTGGAAGTCTCAACCTAATAAACTCCTCTTAAATTGCCCTCTGAAGCTCATGGAAGATGTGCATCAATAGGCATATCAAAGGGAGGGTTTCCGGACAAAAGTCTTTGCCTAAGGAAGTTCTGCCTCTGAGCTTGATAGCTCCAGGGAATGACATCAAGAGCTACTCAGCCACACCTATCTCAAAGGCTAGAGGGAGAAAGTGCCAGGTGTATAGACAAAGGTGGTGCCCTTCCTACAGCAGACTCTGAAATATTCAGGTTTATCACTGACATCTTGAGCATTGATCAGCAAGGGACACAAAGTGAGGGTGAGAGTGGAAAATATGATACCTGTGTTTGCAGGAAGCCCCTGGCAGTCAAGAATGGTCGTCATATGCGGTTGCTGCTATCATGTCTACTGACACAAACCCACTGTGTGCGTCCCAGAAAAAGCACCCAGACACAAGCTATAACAGTCGAGGTTTCATTTGCAAATTCTGTTTCTCAGTTGCTTTGTAATAAAACCACATGCTCTGCATTGTGGCCTCTAGGCACAAGAAATGAAACTCATGGGTGAAGCTCACCAGCCTGTGACCATGTGAGATTAGAAACATTGCCCAGAATTTACACCAAACATTACCAAAAGAGAAATGAAACCAGTCACCGTCCCTGGATGTATTTAAGGAAAGGTTGGAAGGTACTCAGTGACATGGTTTAGATTATGAGATGGTGTTGGGTAGGTTGATAAGTTAGGTAATAGGTTGGACTTGATGATCTCTATGGTCTTTTCCAACCTTGTGTAATCAAACTATTGCTGATGACCCAGCAGATAACTTTCACGCTATAGAAGGGAATTACCCCTCTCCTTTATCCACAATCACTAGTACGGTGATCTCCGGGCAGGCTCCACCCTGGCTTCATTCTTGAAAAGTCTTTTCATACACAGATATCCTGTTCTTGAGGACAGATGGGGAGAGTACTAGTAATGAAAAACACTATTGACTAAGTTTTCTGGAAACCAATGCAGAAGGATATTCAGAAGAGAAGTCTAATTAAAATAGCTGCTTGCTGGCATGTAGATCTGTGGTCCTTGCTGTTCCCTATTTAGGCAGAAAATAAAATATTTCCCAGTAGAAGGAGGGAAACTGTTTCTCATGGAGAAGGCTGCTTTTCGTCTGGATTACATTCTCTGCTGTTAAGAATAGGGCAGGGTGAACAATTTGATCTGTGTAGGCTAACTGCCAAATAAGAAAAACTCCATCAAATTCTGAATGCCCAGGCTATATTTCCTGGAAAAACTTGTGAAATTTTTGATAGAGATAATCTGTGTCTCTGACTGAATGGACTACATAAATATCCTTTGCAATGGAGAACACTATCTGGAGAAGCAGGATTCCTTAACTCAAAATATTCTTTAGGATGATGTTGAAGGTATTTCCTTAAAGATCTTTATTCAAGCACACCCCAAATATACTTTTCCACCATCACTGTTTTTTTTCTAGTTCAGAGGTCCTTATAAATAATGTTGGTTATTCATCAACCTTTCCCTTCCTAAGGAGTTTATAGATTTATTAGTTCTATTTTAATTTTTTTACTTCTATATAATTTCCAGTGTTATTCAAAGTAATTGTTCTTTATCATTAATTTCATAAAGTCCCTTTGTATAGTCAAGTCACCTTTTTTTACTATTTAGGTGTGAGCACTGGTTAAGTTTATGAATATTTTATATCACTGGAATTTTTAGTGTATGCATTTTGCAGCTGTATTTTCTCCCACCATCTTTCTAGAACTTGGTGTGAAAATAAGGACGTGGTGCTTTCATTGCACTTTACCTCACATACCTCTGTGTTAGTGATGGGAGCAACATCTACTATCCAAGTGGTATCACTGTTATTCTGAAAGCTGTATGTCCATCATTGCTCATCCAAGAAGGAATGAAGTCAAGATTTGTGTGGTTGAAGGGAACAGGCTACACACTTGTGTTATTGCGCGAGATCAATTCACATGTCCCTAGCTCCAACTCTGGTAGATTTTATATAGGTCCAGCTCTGTTACTTTGGGAGTTTTCCAGTTGCATTGACAAATGAACCCTGCCACAAACCCATTCAGGTTGTGCTTGCACACCAGTTGTGACTGGTTTTGAGCTCAAGCCTTTGTTATATGAGTGCTTCAACACTAATCCAATTTTCACTAAGAAAGAAAAAAAAAGGGAGAGAGTGAGACAGATGTTATTTGTTCATGATCATAATAAAAATCTAAGTTTTGCCGGCTCTCTTGAGGGACCATTTGACTCAGAAAGATACAAACGCACCAGAGAAAGTTAGCAAAAGTCCCACACCCCAGGCCCACTGCTGCTGCTTTTTACTCAGTAAGTCACAGCAATCAGATTTTTGGGCATAGGTTACTGGGACAGTTAGCCAAGCAGGATCAAACTTTTACATTGCCTACAAATGGATGTTTTTTGTCTCATAGCCACTTGTTGTATGACATTAGGGCAAATGGTCTTCCTTTTCAATGGGCAATAAATGAAGAGATGAACTAGATGTATGTTGTTCTGCCTGCCCATGGTGATGAGGACAACTTCACTGGTACTGCATTTTAAAGAGCAAATAATATTAATTAGCAATTATGGCTGGAAGCATATTGGCAGAGAGGTCTTCCGCTCATCACTCTCCTGAGGCAGGCCAAACACTCAAGTCTCAACAGCTTCTGTTTGAGGACTTTCCTAAGGAACAGCACTGCCAAAAAGACAGTCTGCTAAATTGTCCTCTTACAGAGGGTCTTGAAGACTTTTCATTTTTGGTAATTTTATAATAGACCTGAAATAGATAGTTTCGATAGCCCATGGATCTTGCTTGTAGACTTGCTCTTCTTCATAGCTTATGGCTGACATGGATCTGACCCATGGCTTGCCTCATGAAACTGAGAGGGAACAGGCATATGTTCAGAAATAAGGAATTCCAGGAATCTTCTGGGTGGAAAATATTTTAGCTTTTAATTTGGATTTTTAGGATTTTCATGAATGACTTTCATTCAGCAATCACTTTTTAGGTCAGGTTTTTAATGACACAAAGGAACTACCATTCTTATAAAAGTGTTGGCATAGACTTTATTCACCCTATATTGATAGATGAGGAAGCCCACAGAGCAATTTTTAACTGGTGCCAGAAACATATTTTGTGGTGGAGTTAGAAATGCCATCCCAGTCTTCAGCCTTTTATTACTGACTCAAGAGGCCATCTTCTGCAAAGTCAGTGATTCATGCAGAGTGATTTGAAAGGAATGTGTTTGAATTAACTTCCAGTGTATTCGTCCCAGTTTATGGCTTTTTAATAACAAATCATTATTACTGTGAATTTTTAAGCCCCAAACCCTCCATAAATCTTTTCAAACTCGCATCTATTTTTAGTCTGGAAAGGAACCTGTTCACTATTTTTGTTCATTCCACTGTTGCTGATTCATGGATTATTATTAGATAGGTTAAAAATGCTAAAATGGTGTAGGAAAGTGGATTTTGTTCACAAACTTATGATTTTTACCCTTTTTTTGGTTGTGAGAGAGGGTCTGTTTGATTTACTTTGCAGGCTCTATAGCTGAGCAGAGAGACCACTCTGAGAGACTGTAGACTTCCATCCAGGAGAACCAAGTATGATGTGCCCCAGACATTACCCCAGTGCAGTGCATTCAAATGTAAATCACGTGGGAGGGGGTAAACTCACTGACACCAAGTCCAGCAAAATTGCAGCCAGCCTGTCTCCCCAACAAACTAACTTAAAAGTAGATTATCTCCACTATACACTACAGTCACATATGAGATTACAATGGGGACACAGACAAAGTCCATTTTTTCCCCCTTTGCTGCATTTAGAAGCAGTAGCTGTCAATTAACTAGAAATAATGTGATGTATATGCAGATAAACATCCTGAAGTATAGCAAGACATTTTGAGCTCACAACATATATTTGGACTTTTCTTTCTTGTAAAATTTCCAGAGCATTCCATTGCAAGAAGAGTAATTCCACAAATATGTGAGGGTACATAGAAAGAAGGAATGAAATGAACCCTTATTTAAATTACTGGAAAAGATGTAAAAAAGTCATTTAAAAAAAAATCATGATTCTGTTCACTTCCATTAATAAACTATAGTTTCTGCTCAGTTGACACATTGGAAACATGGGGTTGAAAGCTGTTTTTTCTTAACTAGTTCAGACTTTCCTATATGTAACCAGCATGAATCCTGAACCTACAAGACATTCATAAATCTATAGGAGGCGAAGTCATTTATCATCTCGTAGAAAGTCCTCATTGTCTAGTAGCATGAGGCTATGATGTTTGTACAGTCTTCAAGATTAGTGAAAGCATTAATTACACTGAATGATGGTAACCTTGGTATCTTGTCAGACATCCTAAACCTTGGATAATTATAGCTTCTGCTAGACAAATTTTTTTTCTCTGAATTTTAATTTTAGGGGACAGAAATAATTTTCAGATAATCCACTGCCTAAGAAATCAGGATGTGAAATACTTGAGTTCTACCTGTACGAAAATGACAAATAGACCAGAGTAAAAGACTATTCCTAGCCACCTCTGATGAGATCATCTCTTAACTCTGAGGATATGGAAGGCATAGAAAAATCAGTGCCAAAGCAAACAAACCCACAAAACATACTTTTAGCAAAAGAATACAATATAGTGGAAATCTACATGTCAGCAAAAATAAACTTGTTACTTAAAAACATTAATAATAAAGTTCCCTAAAGATAAATTATCACATTTGAAGACCATTTTATTAAAATGTTAATGGCCTGAGGCAAAAGCAAACTATTCCCTTAATCTGCCAGAAGAACTGCTTTCTCAGGAATTATACACACCAGAGCACTTGGGATCTGAACTAATTGTAACAAGCACGTTTGGAAATTGGAGGATCCACAGCTTGTGAATTTGTGACTAAAAGGGAATGGATCTCGCATATCTCAAAATCGCTGTGCCCTTTTCTGCTGAACAGAACTATCAATCACATTTTCACATGAAAAATCTGTTGGATTCAATTGCTGCAGTCAAAACAGCTGAGGTATCAGTGACTGAAGGAGGATTTTTTCTTTGCCTTCTTCCATACTAACTGGAAAAAAGGTATAGCTTAATAAGTGCAATTGCTGTAATAGCAAACAGAAAATATGTTATCATCAGCCCCTCTAAACATGGTAAAACTGTGAAGCAACCTGGCAAGTAAGCTAGGCACTCAGGGAATTGTGATAGATTGCGGTATGGTTTGTCTGAGATGAGAATACCAACAAAAAAATCCTCCACAAGGTTTAATGAAAATTCAGTCTGTACAGGGAGACTGCTTGCTACAAGCATAGTCTCAGCTCAAAACAAAATCGAGCTGATGAAGTCGAGTTCACGTCTTGTATTTCCTTCTGACATATGAAATACATATCCCTCAAAGCCCTTGGACACCTGAGGAATGAGAAGGAAAAAGTTAATCAGAGAACATCTGTGATGCTGAATGCTGCATTTCTTTTCAATTTATCCGAATGGCAAAGGTACAAAGAAATACATCAAATCTACACTATATATACATGCCTCACATCCAAATCTCCTCTGCCAAAGTTTGCATGAAATAAAGAGTAAACCAATTTAGCACAGCCAAGGCTGTTTCCACCTTGGAGGAGGAAGGTATATCCTGATTCCCAAGTAGTTCCAGCAGGGGGATCCAGAAATGAGAGTCAGTCTGATGTAGCACCACCACTGAAGCCGGATTGTTTGTGTGCGCAGCAGGCACTCAGACTCTGCAGCCTTTGGTTTGAGGAGGAATATTACCAAACTTTATTTCCTCTTTTATCTGAGGTCCTTGGCAATAATGGCATAAGTTTTGCTGTAGGCTTTTGGGGATGGGGGGCAAGTATGCTGAGAGCAGCTCCGTGTTGGGTCACAGCCAAGAAGGCTCTGAGAGGAGGAAAAGAAATTTTCACCCTGATACAGAAAGCATGGCCTGTGGGTAAAGTGTTTATATGCACTCCAGGTCCCCTGGTAAGAAAAGGGGGGCTATGCCATCTTCTTTTCAGTAGCATTTATTCTTGTTTTAGTCAGTCTTCTTATGCATACTTTATATACAATTTTTAACATGGGTTCTTCACTTCTGCTCAAAGTTCAACTGTTTAAAGTGAAGCTTCCTTCTGTTCCTTTCCTTTATAAAACAAAAGGGACAGGAGGATGTATATCTGATTATAAGTCTTTTGGGGAAGTACTTGCTGTGGTTTTTGTGAAAATTTCTGTGCTGTTTGGATCAGAGAGGGACCATAGACATTTTGGTACAGAGATATAGGAGAAGGTTTCCAAGATAGTCTTTTTTATTCTCTTTTTCTCATGTATGCACACAATTATTCTCCTTTAGTGCCTGTTTTCCAGGCCAGCTATTAACCTTTCTTTAGAGAAACTGCAATTTTCTGGGCCCAGTTTATTTAACTACCTTGCTACACCTGCAGTTCATTTGGTAATTTCCTTTCACAACAAATACCAGTCTTCCTTAAAAACTAGGAGATGGTTGAGTATTAATCACTAATTTCATTCTCACTTTTGTTCCTTCAGCTTTGTTATAAGACAAATGTGAGTAGCATTCTCACCTCTGAGATAACTTTTCTTTGATGTAAAGATTACCACCTAATTAACGTGGCTAAGAAAACCAATGGGGCAAAAAAGAATGGTGTCTGCATGTATTTCTGCACAGCGAAATGAGCAATACATAGAACATGTTTCTATCTGCAGTGATGGCACTTAATCCACCTGAGTTTTGTGCTGTACTTGGGAGAGGTGAAGTTCAGGATAGATGCTCATGGACTAGATTGTGGTATGCTCAATTGTGCCTAACTTGTCCAAGCTGCAACAAAATATTTGCTGTATGGTAAATCTCTGTGTACAGTCTCTCTCATCAGAGACCAGAGCTGAGTCCATCTTTGCACCTGAGAAAGCACCGTGCTTTTGCAACAGGTGTGGTCTGTGCGGAGGTGACAAGGTAAAAGTTTTCTATGCATCTGCCTTTTGCCTGTAGATCTGCTGAACATTGTATATTCTGTTTTTTTCCTTGAAGAAGATGGGAATGCATGTTGCCTGTAGAGTGTGCTCCCATTGCAGCAGTGCATGCCAGGGTGGCCTGTGTGTGGGAGGTCGGAAGACAGCAGGTAAGTGGTAGCACTGTCCTTGACACAAAACACTTAAGTTGCCACTCTTTCAGACCAATGTTAGACGGAGCCATTTTTCTGAAGCAAGAAACAAAAGCCATGACACCAAAGTAAGCAAGAACTGCAAAAATTTTAATAAATAACTTCATGTTTCTTGTGGGAGAAAAGCCTTTTGCCACCTTTTCCTTCTAACTTGATATGCAATGTTGTAAGACATTTAGATGTGGTACAGTTTGGTACTAAGTGAAGAATTAAAAACAGCTAAACTACTATGTGGTTTTATTAGATTGGAGCACTTCTGCATTATAGTGTCAAGAAATACAGTGCAGAACACGGCCTCCAGTCCAATGCTGGTTTTTTGCAGACAGTTGGGCAGATAGAACTGCCACCACCCACCCAAAATGAGCACACTGGACAGGGTTGTTCTGCTCTTGCAAGAGTTATAATCTTTCACATGCAGGATCTGGAAAGGGTGTGGGATAGCAATGAGGCACTGGTGTGTGGTGGGCTTCTCTGTCTGGAGGGCAGGGATGCAGTGAGGCAGATGTGTCCTTCAGGCTGGAGTCAGCACCCTCTAATAGCTGTCAGAGGGGCAGCAGAGACTGCTGTCCATGCCGAGGGGCTGGTCCTCCAGCTCTCCCAGAAGATGACAGTCTTTTGCCTGGGAGTGCCAAGTCTGTGATGACACAGCCAGATGTCTTGCAGAGCTTGTGCAGAGTGCTACACTCGTGCAGCTATACAGCTGTCAGATCAGAATGCTCTCAAGCCTGGCCAGCTGAAGCTCCACTAAGCAACCATGTCCTGATCTGTGCCTGGCCTAGAGTGTCCAGAAAGGCTTAGTGATGGAAATTAACAGCTTCCATTATAGCACTCTAACTACCCCATGTAGGCAAGCCCTCAGAAGCCACATTAACCCGAGTTTAAGCCATAAATTGAACTCTCTGGCAAAGGTACTCCCTAACTAAATGCAGAAAATCTCTGTGATGAGCAGTAACAGTGCATATAAAATAAAATAACAGCAGGACTGGGGAATAGCAATGGCACATCTTTCCTTCCAAATTGAATTGTTCACTTCACTGTGAGAAGGAATAATTATCATGTTTATTGCGTTTGGCTCAATTAGGCTGGAATCTTAGGCCAAGAACGTTTCTTTTTACATTTCTGTAAATGTTGTCCATGTACAACTGTCAGCATTGATTTTGCTGTCATGAAGGTATCACAGCTGTCTGCCTGAATTGGAACATGTAAACCCAAAATAACTCTTAAAGTGTCTATTTTTCTACCTTAAATTAGCTAAAATTTTCAGTAAACTGAAAGAGAAGAAAGCAAGCCTATTGTATTATTTCTGTAGAGTTTTGCTCTTGAATGTGCTAGGGACAGAAGGACCAGCTGAAACTGTTTCCTTTGGTACCTGGTGCATATTTAACTCATGGAACCTGTCATGATAAGATTAAGACCACATACACTGAGAGGTTACAAAATTTGCATGACTTTCATCAAGTGACATTTATCTGTACAAGATTGGCATATAGCATAATGAGACAAGAGCAAAAGACGGTGAAACCTGTGATAGACTTCAGCATGATGAGCAGGAGATAAATACCTGATGCGGAGAGCATAGGTACATATAGCTTCGTTAGCAGCGTCTTCTTGGGATTTTGTGCAGCAGTCTTCTACTACTTTCCATGACAGGTGTGCATGTGAGAGCTGTACATTTAAACCCTAGCAGAGTGGCACTTTCAAAGACATCTATGTTCAAGCTCCACTTGTAGAAATGTGGTTTCACAGCAGGAGAGGGCCAGGATGAAATGTGCAAGAGGAGGAGGAACTCAACAAATACTACAGGTCTAGGATTTCCTTTGGTTCTTTGAAATTTCCTTCTCTATTCGAAGAGAAAGAAGCATAGATAACTACAGTTTTTAAATATATAAATAATGCAAGATGAAAAGTGAGGGACAATATGTGTCCTTAGCACTAGAAAAAAATTCTGGTAGAAGGCAAACTCTACCTGAGATCATGTCTTTGGTAGAGAAGTTTGCCATGGGTAGGTTAGAGATAAAATGATAGGTTCTGCCTTTCAAAATTTTCATTAGGATGCTTGATATCAGAAAACATTTCAATATCCAGTGTTATGGGTTAACCAGGGAAAGGGGGGAGGAGGGTGTCTTTTAAAACTTTTTTTTATTTTTCCTGAGAGAGGGGAGCAAGCAAAATGGCAGGGCCCTGGCATCTTCTGGTGTGGTGGCAGTCAACGGCAGAGATGGTGCCTCTCCTGCGTGCTCCCCGTGGCCCCATGGAGTGCGGTGGGCGGAGTGGGTGCTGTTACCAACTGTTCCCCCGTGGCGCCCCACCGGGTGCAGAGCATGATGGGGCTGTCGGGTGGCCAGCTTGGCCCTGCCCGGGCTGGTGATCACCACTGTGATGGAGCTGGGCTGATGTTGGGAGCCACGGCACTGGGCGCAGCTCAGAGAAGTGACAGGGCAGTGCTGCCAAGTGCATCGCAACCCCCTCTGAGTCTTGGAGTGCGTGCAGGGTTTCCCCAGCCACTGTGGTGTGCGGAGACGGGTGGTGTCCATGTGATTAGAGGCAGCAGCAGCAGAGATGCACGGAGTGGTGGCAGCCTCATGCCCAGCGCTGTGGCATGGGATGGGCCCATGGTGATGGGCGCAGTGGCTGTTCTGGTCATCCTGCACTCAGGTCCCTGCAGCATTGGCAGGGAGGCAGGCAATGGTGGCAGCCCCTCCCATGGTGGGCGGCAAGTGCTCTGTGGGCAGTGCTGCCACCGCTGCCTCCAGGCCCCCGGGTCCCTGCAGTGCTGGCACAGAGCTGGCAGCGGCAGCAGCCCCTTCCCATGGTGTGTGCTGCCCAGAGCATTTTTGGCGCCAATGCCACCATGTTTGCTTCGTGGTTAGGTTCAGAAAGGGGGCGGCACACAGTGCCATGGCTGCCAACCGATAGAAAAGCGGCGTGCACTAGAAAAAGAGCACGAGAAAAGACAGGAACAGACACGCCATAAAAGGAGCAGAAACAGAAGTCCTCTCTCTCTCTCTCTTTGGCTCTCTCAGTATGGGCAGCAGTGCGGCATGACCACACCTCAAGCAGAGGACCACTCAGCTTCACACAGCAGCGGCAGCAGTGTGGTATCTCTTCCCTCTGCATCCCCTGGGGTTTTCCTTTCACACTCTCTTGATTTTTCCAGTAGCTCTGGAGTGGGACCCTGCCACATCACCTTCCTAGCTCTATCCATGTGGCAGCACTCCTTCTTCCACCCCAACAGCCTAGCAGCCGGCCCAGAAAAGCAAAGAGGTTACTTCTTTTGGCAGTTATCATTGTTGGGTTGCTGTTTGTTAGTGGTTTACACATCTTTAGCCCATATATCCAATAAATAATCTTGTTGTAGTCTTCTCTATTACATTTCTCGTCTTTTAGTAACACCCCTTAGTGTCCAAACCAGGACATCCAGTCGAAAATAGGACCAAAGTCACAGTGAAAAATGTATTGGTCAGGCTTTGGAATGGAAAAACAGTCCAAACAGAGACAGGTTTTTCTGACTATTGAATGCAATAAGAAAAGGCAATTAAATAAAATTTTGATATGCCACTGTGAGAAGCTGAGGGGAACCAGAATGCATGACAGAGGAAGGGCATGTTAAGAAAACTGTCATGTTTCAAATACATTAGAGTTGTGGAATAAGATTAACATATCTGACTGTCATCTCAATTTATCTTCATGTCTTAATGTGTAGAAGGGAGAAAGATGTACCACAGAGAATAGATGTACTAGAAAGACGGTGTTCGGAGTTTCTTCCTCACTTCATGCTAAAACCTCCAAAATGCTTCATGATATCACAGTTCAAAGATTTCCCATCTGGCCCAAACCATATAAAGAAAAAATCCAGCCGATCTGGATGTAGTGCAGTGCCCTAAGTATGTGTAACATAGGATGAGTACACAAACCATGCCTAGGTCAATATCTAAGCTCTTCCATCTGGCTGGTTTGCTTGAATAGTACTTACAAGAAGTTTAAAGTCTCTTGCATTTAATGTAAAAAAAATTAAATAAAAATGCAATACCAAATCCCACTTTCCCCTACTAATGAACTGATTTCTGTGTCCAACTTCACATTCAATTACCTCGGGACATGTTGGTTTTCCCTGCATTGTCATGTGGGATTGCACATTGAAGGCAATTTGAGGCACTTCTCATATTCTGAGAGTTGCTGCTTTAAAGAAAACCTTGCTGCATGTCTTTGTGCCGGTATGGAGATATATGCTAAGCAGAGACTGATTGTCTCAAGAAGCAAGCAGAAGACTTTCCATGGTGCTGCATTGTTCTGTAGCACAGAGTTGGATGAAGTTGGAGTTTGAAAGCAGAGCACTTCCATGCTATCCTCAGTGCTGGTATGTAGGGAGTTCGTGCCAGCTCAGATGGTGGGTCATAAATTCTCCTTCACTAGTTTGGGGGCTTGATTGTTCTTTTGTGCTCTGCTTACTTATGAGAATTGGGGCATTTTAATTTGGCTGTTCTACCACTTTATTAATATTTGAACATCTCACTGTTTTCTGTCTTGGCACAACGGGATCCACAAACAGAGGCTAAAAGAGAAAATGCTCCCATCCATGGCACTGGATTCCTGCCCTTTTATTTTTAATTACTTTGAATTATTTTGGAACTTTTCATACCATTTTGAGAATACAAATTAAGTTTTGACTGTATGAAAGAATACTATAGAAAGCAAGCAAATGTGGCCTTACACATTCATTCAGAGACTGCATCAAACAAGCAAAAGACAGACACTTGCCAATCTATCCATTATATCCTGGCATAGCAATGATCCATTAGCCTGAACAAGGTCTATGTGAACTGTATGCACATTGGCTTAACCCACTCAGTTTATTTAGCCTCTGGTGTGCTCTGGATTAAAGCAAGCAGTCATTAGAGAATAGTATTTCTTCCACATACTCTGTTTTCCATCATCTGAGAGAAGTGACAGAGCTTTCCAAAAGCCTTTGGTATTTAAAGACAAATGCTCCCTTCTCGTAAATGTTCATCTGAGATTCAGTAGGTTTTAACCATTACTGTTTCTAAAAGTAGAAATTGATCCTGAGGCTAAAAGAAGACCAGAATCACAGAAGATTGTGCACCTTTAGCTGGGATTTAGCACTTGACTGCAACGTGTTTCTGTTTTGCAGCAGCTTGCTATAAAAGGCTGAACCCCCAAAGCTCAACACTCTGAAGCATATCTTGAGATTGCAAAGTAGAAGTTACCTCTTGCAGCAGAATAATTGTCTCCAGTGATTTTCCAGGAAGATTCAATGAACAAATCAGGAGTTAGAAGGAAAATGCACCCCAAAGTATTCAGCAATTACCTAACAAATGTATAAGACCTGATTCTTAGTGGCACTGCAGCATTTTTTACACCAATTGTGTAAAGAGCTTTAGAACAATCTTTTAAGGCCCATTTTAGTCCCTTCTAGGCATCCAGACTTCAGACCACTTTCCAAGAGAAGAAGAAGCCTACTTTGTGTGCCAGGACAACATAATATCTATTTTCTTAAAATCATGTTGGTGTATTTTTATCAGATTCACTGGGACAAATATTACACATTACTGTAAAGTCATTTAAATACAACTTGTATCTTTCAGTTAACAAAAAAATGCCCCTGTGGGTTAAACCCTTAATCTAATTAAAATCAGTGTAAATCCTCACATTTTTCTGCACTACTTCAACCTGAATCCTTAGCTGGAGAAGATATTTCTTTAGATGGACTTTGCTGCCCTAGACAGTAGTTGAATAAATAATTTTATAATGTGTCAAATTCAGTCCAGATACTATGTGCTATCCTGAACTGCCAATTCTGTTGCTGTCCAATATGTATAAACCTTCATAGCTTAACTTAGAAGATTTAATCTGCTTTTATATTTTAGTCTGAATTTCAGTGATTTGCCATTAATTGCTTTGTGACATGCATCAAACCTACCCACTTCTGTATTTATATATTTTGCAGATTCAAATATATAAATAATACTGTCTAATAAAAGCAGGAATGAATTAAAAACGACTTTCCCAGCATGTAACAGATTTTATACTTTCCTTCCATTTTTGGAGCCCAAATTCTATAGACTCTGTACGATGTAGTTCACTGTGGGATGATAAAGGCAGAATAAGCATTCTTAAAAACCACAGCTTGCCTATGCACAACATCACAGTTCATTGTTACTCCTTCCCCCTTTTAGCTGGGCCCTAGGACTGTGCTTTCCCATAATAAAGAACACCCAGGTGCAGCTTCTGTCTCCATCCCTGAGGAATTATGTATTATGTATGATTGTATCTAAAAAGGTTCTTTAAAACTCATTGGTTCATAGTATCAGAACTTAAACTATTACAATGGGAAAAGACCCAATGGATCATATTGAGATTATTTTGTATTGATTCAGTAAAAGATATTCATTCAATAGTCGTGGCTCACATACTACAATATTAATTGATATAACAAAGATACACATATACGAGAGAATATATGTTCACATTAAAAAAGAGACTTAATAAAAGGAACAATTTCCAGAAGCTAGAAGTTTCCCCATTCCTCCAAATCACAAATTAATGTATTCTAAATTCTACTGGGCATAGGATGAATTTTCCACAGGCTTTCAGAAGAACCAGATTTATAGCAAGGAACAACACTTCCTACGTTGTGAAAAGCAGGTGACATGGATCCCCATAAAGATCATGTCTCTTTAACTATCGAGACCCTTTGATAAGGTGTGGTTTTCTGTTTGTTTGTTTTACAATACAGTTTGAAGGTGTGCAGAGGGGCCTATAAGGACGACGTAGAAGGTTAAGTGAGCTGCACTGGCGTCAGCATCCTTCCACCACAAATCGTGACAGAGCTGGGCCAGCGAAGGCAGTGCTTCAGCACCTCGTCTAGTCTCAGCTACTGCCCTTAATAAACTCTGTGTGACCTCACATGATAGATAACAGTGAGAACCTCTAACTGAATCCAGGAGCAAAGAACATGGTGCAGAGGGAAAAATGCATGCCTTTTCTCTCAAATATGTCTTGTCTAACTTCAGTACATTTGTGGAGTGGAAGGTACAAGCCGAGCGCAATTCTTCTTGGCCTATGTTTGCATAGCTCACATTGTCAGTCTTCATTCCTACCAAGTCAGTGAAAGGGTTCAGTGCCCACAGGTAGATGGGATGAATTCAGGCTGCTGTGCTCCTCTCAACTGCAGGGCTAAAAGGCATTTTGAAATGCTATGTCTACTCTGGTGTACCAAAGATAGCAGAACAATAAATATATCTCCTGGCCACTCCTGCTGTTTCGCATCCCTCAACACCCAGAAATGTATGGGAGTCTGTCTGGAGAAAGATCTGCTAGCTAACAGACCTGCATGAACTAACAGGTTTGTTTAGTGCACATTCTGCAAGCTGAGAGATCTTTTGCTCCTTCCCCAGGTTACTCCCAGCTATCCGCCAAACCTCACCTCTGTCTGCTTCCAATGAGATCAGCCCTACAGCATACAAGGCTAGGATCCAGCAAGCATCAGCAGCATTTGGTCTCAGCTAAGTAGGATTCGTAGGCGGTGCTGTTGTGCTTTATGTTCTCCGCTGTACACTGAACAGAAAGGTAGCCAGACCCCTGTTACCATCAGGAGAGCCAACCTATCAGTCTTCTCAACCTGCTCAGTCCCCTCAGAGGAAAGGGGATGGGGCTGCTGAAAGGCAATGTCATTATTCCTGCCATGTCAGCAGCACTTTGTATATCAGAGGCAGCTGATGGATCGACAAGGAGAGCAGTAACTTTATTAACCACTTCTGCTGTGCTGAGCAGCTTTAGTAGAAATCTGAATAACCACCTCGTCCCCTGGGTTTATTGAACGTGGTTTGTTTTGCAAGTGGGAAAACAATTGTGAGTTTCATGCCTGGATGAGCTAACATGTTTACACAACACTGCTGATGCAGCAGAAACAGGATACAATATGTATCAAATATTGCTTGGGCTGCAGGCAAAATAACTGTTGAGCTAAAAGGCAGTGCTTAGCATAGGGCTCCTTGTGCCAGAGGCAGCTGCTGGATATGTGTGAGGGAGAGGGAAAGGGAGCAGGTCTCAGTGTTCCAATTCTTTGTTGCAGAGCAGTTCCCAGAATGAGGAAAAGTTTTCCAAAGTTGGTACTACTCTTCTAATAATGGATAATAGGCATTCTCACCAATCAATTTGTTAAAAGAGGAACTTGAATGGTGCATAGACCTCAGCTTCACCCTCAGTATCTGACTCAAAGCCATCTGAAGCCCGTGGGAGACTTTTCACTGACTTTGATGTGAGGCTCATTTCGTACTTTTGGATTGTGAGGAGATAGATTTTCACAGCCTAATTTCTGCATTGGGATGTCTGCACAGCAAGGAGAGAAGGAGATTTGCTTTTTCTGACACAAAATATTGCCAACCACAGAAAGATGAGCATTTAAGATGATTGGCTTAAAAGAGCTATCCTATAATGCCAGCACAATTATAAGCCTGTAGGGAAAATTTCTGTGCTTTTGTATAAAAAGGAGCAAAGAAGAACACAAAAAGGTTTTGCTGAGTTAGAGTGCCAGGGTTTCAGTTACCAGTTCTGCTGCAAAGCCAATAAGAGGGTTTAACTAAAGATATTTCCAGCATCAAGCCCATATACAAACTGTGCCCTGCAAGTGCAGGGCAGGAGACAGAATGGAAAAGGAGAAAGGGGTGTGGTACCAGGGCAATCTGCTGCAAACAAGAATTGCCACAGAAGGTGATCAGACCAGTGAGGAGCAGAAACTTTCTGAACAGAGAAGGGTGGTCTGATGCTCTCTAAATAAATGAAGATTTTAAAGAATTTAAAGAAAGAGAGAGAGAGAGAGTGAAATTAGCTGCCAAGGAGTGCTGGGGCCAGAAAAAGCAACAAAGCCCTATTTTTAATGTAACTTTTTTTCTGCCAGTAAAAAATCAAACGATAAAATAGGCTAGAGAAAGGAAGCAATTGGGAATGGCTGAAGAGGATTCCCAGCTGTGCTTGCAATCAGTGCAATTCATGACTCACAACATGCTGGCCACATCACTTCGCAGGAACAACATATTCTCATGAACAAGCAAAACAAGTGGGAGACAATCTTTAAAGGCTTTTTGGATCATTCATGGCTTAGTTGTGAAATCCCTCATGAAGCTGGCTTTGAGGGTCAGGGTAATTTGAGGATTGGTCATCTTTCCTTTTCTTTCCGCTTCAGCTGCCACCCCATGCACCAGCCCTTGGCAGCACAACTGAGGACCTGCATTCTTTTCCTTCTTCTGACCAAAATGAAGAGCTGGAAACAAAATTGTTTTATTTGCTTTTGACCAGTCCTTGTCCTTCCAGTTTCCCACAAGGACTTTCTGCTACCTTAGAAAGAGTGAAAAAAAAATTAAATATAATATTTTTAAGTTTATGTGAAACCAAATGTCTCAGCATTGACTTCCTGTATATAGGTCTTGCTAGTTCTCACCTGACTGTAGATAAATAATCTGATTCAAGTGATAACACTGCAGGTCCCCTGAAATCTCAGCTTCAATTCAACTGAATCAGACTTCTGCTTTTACTAACTAATATTATTCTAAAATAGAATTGTGCACTTGCTCTATCACACAGCAAAATATTTAAAGATATATATAATTAACACATAGCTACACTGCTAAAATCAAGAAGAAACATTGAGCCCTACAATGAACTTGAGTTCTTCTAATGGTTGGTGTTTATTTATATTTTTCATGGTTATATTTTTTTTCTCATTTCAGAAGTTTCATCACTGATTAGTCTCATTTATAATAGTGGTCAGTATCACACAATTACTTTTAGGATTGGAGTCCAGCTAAAGCTCCAGCCTTCTGTGAAGTTGCGTTCCTGTCATCAGCTTTCTTACCTGACTGTGACATCTCCCTTGTGTTGGAGTTTTCTGTGCAGTGGTTACAGCTACACCCACATATACTAGAAAATCTCTTTTCCTCAGGGAATGGCAACCTTTTCAAATTGATTGGTGCTCTGAATCTGAATTCCAAGTCAAAATTTTGGAATTTCAGGGAACCAATGCTGTGAAAGTAGCAAATAAAAGACATCAAAATGTTTTATTTCTACTTGATTGACACATGAAATGTTTTCTTTTAAAAGGTGAAAATGTTTATATTTTTTAATATTGAGATGTCAGAAGTAAATAGATGCCTGATGTCTGGATATTTTCAATTAATAACACATGCTATTCAATAATGCAGAGTGAAAAATAATCTCAAAATGAAATATTTTTTATATTCTTGGAATAATTTGTTCACTCATAACTGAAAAAGACCCCCACAAACACGTCAAAAAGGTATTTTTCTTTTGAAAATGTTATTGGACTTCGTGTAGATTTTTTTTTCAAGAAAATATATTTTCTGATGGAACACCATACCTGATGTCCTTCTAACCACCTCTCTTTTTGGTACATCTTAGAAGAATGCAACTTATGAGCTTTAGAGGAGAAAGAGAGAGGACTTCTACTAGGAAATGAAAAATTCAGCTGTAAGGACATAAATTACACAGGCAAGCCGTGTTTCAGTAATATCATTGTAAGCCAAGTGACAAAAAGATGTTGATTATTTAATGCACTATAGCTGAAGCACATCCTTTAAATGTATGCCATAAAAATATTAACTCAATGGGCCTGCTAAGTTCAGGGATCTCTGCTCCAAAATGAATTTGATGAGATATGCATGAAGGAGGCAGCAAATATTTGTCCTATATTGCAGTAATTAGTAAGAGCTCTAGAAATAATTATAAAGCCATTTTAATTGGCTCAGAATCACTGTTTTCTTCTGCATACATTTGGAGCCAAGAGTTCTCTAGTAGTCTTATAGTCCAGTAGTCTCTTTTGGGACATTATCTTTGAGGCTGTCCCGGACCTCATCTGAGATTTCTAGTGAATTAAGTCCTATAGTTGAATTTTAGATGAAAACAACTGTGTGAAACTCATGTAGGTTGTTTTTTTTTCTCTTTTTATTTAGTGTCTACCTCTTAAGGAGATGGATCATTTCCAAGTCACTGGGAAATTCAGAGTTTGGTCAGTCAACAGCTTTAGCATTTGATTTAAAGGGAGGATCCGAAAAAGTGGGAAAAGGAGGAATAAAATAGCACTGCTTTACCCTTGCAAAGGTCAGTTTCAATACAAATAAATCATATCTTCAAGATGTTGACCTTCTCTTGACAGAACCCCTCCATCCCTCCCAGCAAGTAAAAGGCCAGAGCCTGATCAAAATAACAACTAAAAAAAACCCCAATAGTTTTTCCATTGTTGAGAGATTTCATTTAAAAATCCATAAAGCATTGACATATCTATTGCTTCTTCTCTTTGAAATTCTTGCTACACAAGATTTGACTGATTTTATTTAGTCCAGCTGGCAGAGGCTGCAGGATTGGCTACCTGAAATAACTCTCACAGCAGCATTTATCCCTGCACAGTTTGGAAACCTAGGGAAACTGCAAATTACAGTATTAAAATGCTGAGCCAGAAGAGAAACAAGGAAATAACGTTTCAATTTTCATCATGAGAAAGGGGATGTCTCAACTGAGACAATATGAGTAATATTTATAAGCTGGTAAAAAGCTGTTCATGCCACAATGGTTGTATATTCCTTAGATGTCAAGTCCCAGTCAATAACCTCTCTGAAATTTGACCCTGTTTGGCACAGTGTAGGAGAATTCGACACTCTCCAGGCTATGGGTTGAAAGGCAAGAAACAGCAAGGAACTGATGAGAAGCTATCAATAAAACCTCAGTATTGTTTTGAGTTCAATTTCAAGTAATTGCCAGACATCTGAGATCGAGTCTGACAGACACGAAGAGGGCTAATGTTGGTTCCTAGTAATGAAAAGTGGGTTTCTTGTTCAAAATAGCACAATGGGAGCTAATAGTGAAATGGTTTCTCCCTTGAAAAACAAGTTGCTGTATAAACATAGGATTCGGTGAAGCCTGTCTTTTTATGGATTTGTGCCCTGTGTTTTTACAGCCTTCTCCTGCAGAAACTCCTTTGTCCTTCCCTCTTCCCCTCTTCTATCCCAGCAGCTCCAGTTTCTCTCCAATTTATCCTCTGTTTACTGCTTAAAGCAACATGTGCCCCCTTTTTGTTACTCCAGTGTTGACCAAAAATTTAAAATCAGGGTTGGGTTGTCCCTTTTGTCTTTTTTCCCTTCTCCTGCTTAATGATAGAAATTATGTTGGCACAAAATATGCTGTCTTAATTGCTTTTCAAGTGAATGCTCTGTAAAAGTGCCAGCTCTCTTCACAAAATTGGGGCATACTTGACACCCTAAGTTAGAGCAAAGGTCTAAATGGTACATTTTCCCTCTCCACTGTAGGCAGGTTAAGTGCATATGGGGAATTATAGTAGCAAGATTGAGGAAGGGTTGCTCGTTAAGCTGCTCTTAGCATAAATATCTGTGATCATGTGTTGGAACCCCCTTTTTATATTATTTAACACAGTCTGCAAAATAATTTGTCACATAGTTCTTTGGTGATGTGTAATTCAGGAAACAAATCCTTTAAAGAAATGTCTTTCCCCCTTCCCATACTCCTAGCTAGAAGCTTGCCAGAACACAAACTTCTGGCAGAAATTGAATGTGTAATAGCACCGAAATCATTCAAGGAAATTGCAGGTTTGGGGAGGATTTTACTTTCCACACAGAGCTCCACAACAGTTTTTCAGCTGAGTTCTGTACTTTGACCCTATAGTATTTTGGGAGGAATACTCAGAGGCAGTGGCACTAGCAGGCACACAGGGTTCAGTGTAAGGCTTGACCCTGAGACTGAATCAGGGCTCAGTGTTCAGATTGCGTAAAAAAGTGGCTGAAACTACTGAGGCAGTGCCCTCAGTTACATCTAGACCACCGAATAGAGATTTGGTGCCATTTTTTTCATTTCCTTGGACAAAGTCTCATGGAGGCAGGTAATCATACAAAATTAAAGATGTATTTGGAATCTTTTGGGGTGTTTGCTTTGCTTTGGTTTGGTTTTGGTCTATTTTTTCCAGTTTTGCCCTCTTTGGTACTATTTTACTCAGTTTTGTTCCATGACTTACCTCTGTCTTGCCTGTCAGCTAGGGCTAGACTCCTGAAGAGTGCACACATTGACTATAGCAAAGGTTTGTGATTATAAAAAGTGTATACTGAGTCTCTGGCATGAAATGGTTCGTTTGCAGGTGAATTTTCCATCCTTTTACTGAATATTCAGGCAATTCTATTAGAAAGTATTTTAGAAAGCTTCAATATGGAACAGGGAACCAACTGGACCTACCTGATGATTTGTCCCATCAGTATGACCGATGCTTTGGCTGGCTGATACTGTAAAAATGTGACTTATGTTTCCAAATGATCTAACTTTTTGCAGGTTGCTGCACGTGCCTCTTCTCCCACTTCCAAAATTCTTGGTCTTTTTCGTCTTCCTCAACAGTACACAGGCTCTTTGGAAAAAAAATTTTCATTTGTTTCTGTATTTCAGCTGCATTTATGAGAATTTTTAAACTTTAATTTTTTTTTTTTACCTTGTTATGGCCAAGACATTCTATTGTGTTTAAAGAAATAGGGCAGGAATCACACGAAGTGTGAAAATGCAATCTGTGCCTTCTTTCTGTCATCCAAGCTTTACTACTCCAATAACCAAGCATTCTTCTTCAGCTCTCTGCTGAGGTCTTATATTTGCTGAAGTCAAGCCCAGGCCTAAATGTGAATAGGTGAAAATCTCAATATAAGTAGTGCACAGAATTTTCTTTAAGCTCCCAGCCCAGAAGTTCTGTTAATGTGAGCTCTTAATGCTGTTGATTCATGATATCCTAGTGCCCTTGCAACCGAAGCTGTATAGCTGCTCCATTGTTGCTGTCATTATATTTCCTTTTGCCTGTTAGAGTTCGCCTCTTTTGATGGGGGCAGGAGTGGAAGATTCTACTGTTGCTCCCAATGTTCTGCTTTTTGTTTTTCTTTATGCTTTCATAAGCTTGACATTTGAAGATTCTAGTTCCAATCTTTCTCTTCATATGAATGTGGATAGATATGGCTATTTCCCTGTGGAAATCACTGTGCTAAAATTCACGATTACTTTTAAGGTCAGCTTACATATCCTGAGATCACACTTCCTTCAAGTTGCTTTCTTCATGATCATGCTGTGCTAAAACATACAAAATTGTACAGCCTGAAGCCTTTTAAAATCTTTTTGATAGCAAAGAGCAGCTTGATCAAGGGAAGATTTGTGATGTGAAAGTAACTCTAAATGTGACAGAAAAACAGATTTTCTTTGTGGAAGATTCTCGGTGCCTGTGTTTTGCAGAGGAGAACTGGATAGGAAAGGGATCACTCAATGTGTCTCCTATAGCGACCCAGTTAGATGCACTCTTTTCTTTGAGTTCAGGTCACTATGTGCTCTGGGTACACACTCTGCAGCACTACATAAGATCAGGAGGCTGCACTACAGTGGCAATTATCTTAATGTAATTAGAGAACCCTATCCAGCCAGGAAGTAGCAGTTCCAGGTTGGGATGTGTCAAGAGATGGTCAAGATCACCCTTGCTTCTAGGTAATGGTATCTGACTCCGCTCTGTACCAATATCACTGACCTCAGTGGAGGAACACTACTATGTGAATATTTCTCTCAAGTATTTCTTATCAGGATAATCTCAATAGGATCCATTTAGGTGGTGTGAGAAGAGAGAGAATTTTGCTTTTTCAATTCTTATTTGAAAGAAATTCAAGTAATTGAATTTGAACAGTATGGGTCTGAGAACCTGGTTTTGGGTCACTCATCTATATTTGCAATATTCCCGATGTTGGTCACTTCGGGAAATGTCCTAATTTAGAAAAAATCTTTCATTTTGGATGGAAATCAGGTGGACAAAATTAAGAAGCTAGTTGTAATAATGACCATCCTCCACTTTTGAACTTCATTAATGGTTTGATTCGCACTCAGTAGAGTTTCAGTCTGAGATCTGGAGATAAGAGTTCATTCTCAGCCCCACAGGGTGCAAAGGAGTCACAATATAATAAGCATCTCTGTGGTATATAATTTACTGAGGGCTGCCACTCTACATGTAGTTCATATGGTCTGCATAGGTGTGATGGGAAACACAGTGTCATTAGTTTGCTTTCTTTCTCCATCAAAAATACTTGAAGAGGAGTTCTGGATACAGTCTGCCCTGAAAATCTTTTTTGTTTCTTCAGAATAGGTGAATATTGATGCACATTGAAAGAAAAACAGACATTGGTATTTGAGCTATGGGGAAATACGATCTGTGGCAAGGGTAACTCTGCCACTTAAGGCTCTGCTTCATGGGGTGCTTTCTAATGTGGTCCTGCAGTGCCTTACCATCACCATACTGTGAACACCTACACTTAAAAAGGTCTCCTCCCGGCTACATACTGGCGAGGAGTCTGTCCCATCAGCAAAAGTCAAATCAGACTGAGTGTAAAAACAATCACCTAGATAGCAGAGATGGCCTCTGTATTTGTTTTTGTTCAAACTCAGTTTCTTCTCTGTTTCTTTCTTTCCTTTTTTTTTTTTTTTGTTTATTTGCAAAGAGGGCTTTGAAAGTGGATAAAAGTAAGACCGAGAAAAAATGTTCCTGTTCTTCTCTGTTACACAAGCACAGTCCATATAGTATGCCAGCCTAACTTAATTTTCTCTGGGAAGAGAGTGGAAACAAGAAAGGAGTATTAAAGATTATATATATTCAGGAATGCTTGCCCAAACCTTAGAGCCTGTATTTCCATGAAGCTAATCTGTTCTGCTAATAGCCATGTGGAGCAACAAATTGACTTCTTCCCAAGCGGATGGAATACATTTGATCTAATCACCATCTGGCTAGAGGGGTTCAAACTAATCTTGCTTGGGTGCTTTGTTTATTGTTTATTTCCCTCCAGCTCCTCAAGAGCACCCATTTCACCTTGATCCTCCTATTCTTTTTCTTATACTTTAATGAAATGTTGGCATTTGTCCTGAAAATGGTGGGAAGATTTTTATGTTTCTTTTCCTATGGAGACATCCAAACTGGTGTCAGAAAACCCCACAGACCACCCTTTCCTGAGCTGTGGCACATTTACTATGGCACGTTTGACAGAAACTCTGGGAAGAATGACAGCCTTGGAAGACCATTTCCTTTAATTCTCCCCATATTACCACAGAACTTCCCAGCAGTCACAGAGACCTTTGCAGATCTTCTGGAATAATAAAGGACACTGGATGAACTTAGTTTAATAGAGCAAAGTCTGCTTATTATGGGAAGTTTCTTTCCTGTTTTAACTATATTTTGTAATATTCCTGAAAGAAGAGATGAAGAAACCTTTGAACTTCCATCAAGTGTTATCTCCTGTGGGCAGGGGTCTCTGTTGCTTTAGGAGCAATCCTCCCACATGCAGCTGTCTGTGGTGGCCAGACTGAGCTATCCATTGATCCAGCCAGATCTCTAACAATACATTTCACCAACAAAAGCAGAGTCTTGCATCTATGGTGTTTTTCTTTGATCAACAGTTGTTAATCTCATTACCTTAAAGACTTGCCGTCTTGGGATTGGTGAGTCAGTAATTTGAGTATACTTTATAATCTAATATAACAGAAATCAATTATAAAAATAAGAAATGAGAAAGGAAGCAAACTTGCTAGACTCATTTCTCTTTGAATTTGTCATGAGCTGATCTTCTAAAGAATGCAGAGAAATATTTTCTTCCAGACAGCTTTAAATACAGTTGTGAATACAACTCAGGTTTCAAAAATTCAGCCTCTCTCAGCTTCCTACCCTTGCATGTGAATCCTGATGTGGTGGTTTTTTTGTTCTAATTGTCTGAGGTGTTTTTTTAGATTATACTTTGCTTCAGACATTAAAAAATTTAGATTATATTAAGAGACTCATTGGTCACACATACAAGAAAGAATAAACTTAAATAATCTCTTTGCAAATTTTACAAGATCCAGATGTTTGACAGAAAAAAAAAAAAGAAATGTCACTTTTAAGAATGTATAAATACCTAGCTGCATAGGAAGACGGGAATGCTATAACATTGATAACTGCCGTTGAAGCAATGGGTTTTTGGTAAGTCTCTAATTTATTTACTTGTCTCCATGTAGGCATTTGCATATAGAAATGGGAGAAAGAGTATGTACCATCCCTTCCTACTACTTGCACATGGAATTAAGTGGATCTCACAAATGGGTGCTTTCTCCAGATCAGACCTTACATATTACCATTATTTCCATAAGATGTTTTGTGGATTTCTCTTTCTCGAGGAATCAATGAATATAGTGCTCTAATACAAAGGTTTATGTTTAACATTGGGGCTATTTACAAGGCTATTTGTAGAGAGACATGTAGTGTGGGATCAGTGATCATATATCATAGTGATCATAGTATCATTAAAACTCAGCCTTTTTGTAGTACATTGTTGGGATCAAGCTATAACAGAGAAGGGAGATAATGTTAATGAAGCTGAAGATATTTAGGATGGTGCCATCTATTTAGGCATCTTACAGAAGAGAATTTAATTCCAAAAGGAGACTGAAAACAGAGCAGATTCTGACCTTGAGTAAGGTACAGGCTTGGGGTCAAGAGGGGCCAAAAAAGGAGAAAGCTAACCCAGGAAGCAGATGAACCCTAACCTGGTCTCAGAGAAGCTTTCAGTCTTGATATGAATTTAATATCACAATATCCTAAGGATCTTACTGTATTATCAAAATGTTATTCAGATTTTCAACTTCAAAACTCTTATATATGGGACTGGGAAATAAGCATAGAATTGTAAACACTGTGCACTGTTAAACTGCTGCCTTTCACATCAAGAAACACCCATTCTTCGGTTGCAAGTGAAATCACAGCAGAATGCATCATCTAGGGAGAAAGATCCTGCTCTCTGTGCTTGAATGGTACGGGTATACTCTTATTTGTTCTGAAGTCCTGCTGGAAACTTGGCCATATAGCTGCAAGGAAAAGTTCAAATTAGATTCAGTCAGAATTCTGAATTATTACTAATATAGCAAATGATTTTATATTTGTTGTGAAAATTTTAGTAGAACTATGATGACTTTTAAGCAAATAGAGGTAATGTTTTTTGTCTTCACAAGAATGTAGTTGCAATGTCATTTACTTCATCTTCCGGTAGCAAAAAAGAAAATTCAGCATTCAATGGGAGGAAAGATGCATTCTTAGCCTGCTTCTACTAATGCAAACGTTAGTAACTTCCCTCTCCTGGTCTTCAGCTTACACTGCTGAAAAACTATTAGGAATTATGGTATACATCACCAATAAAGATACGCCCATCGGTTTAATTTAGTATATGAATGTGTTGTCATTCAGATGAAGAGGAGGCAGAACAAGGTTAAGGGCTTTTTAAAATATTATTTTATTAAATCCTATTGGTTACTCTGACTTCTGTGTTGTAAACTGCAGCTCATCAGCCCTTCAATTGCCTCTGATCTAGACTCATTTGTAGTGAATTACAGAACTGTAATTCCCACCACTCTTTACACCTTATGGGCATGCTGGTCATATCTTGCCCTTTCTAAGAAATATTAAATACTGCAAACCGGGAGATTATAGATTAATGCTTTCCTTATAGGGATAGCTACTTTTCTTATGCTTTCTTCACTGAAACATAAATACATGGATAATTGCTCTATATTGCACTTATAATCAAATGTAGACCTTGTGACAGTCTGTCGTAGAGTAAGAAAGTGAAACTAAAACAGTTTTTTTTCCTACCATGCGGAGGGGGGCCGAGGGTGCACCCGGAGCCGGTGGCGCAGGGCTGTGGGCAGCACCGGCGCCCGCGTGGTTTTTCAGTGGCCCCTCTTCCCCCCGGCGGCGCGGTGCGGACAGCGGGGCGGCCTTGCGCAGCGGCAGCGGCTCTGGTGGCGGGGAGCGGCGCCGCATGGGTTCCTGGTGCGGGCGGCACCGGTGGCGGCACGG